>WSTV01000809.1:2056-12363 GCA_019632285.1 Tulasnella sp. 332
GAATACTGCCCATACCACGATGTCTCCAGCAAAATCGGTACCACGTCGTCGTCATCAGCAACAGCAGTTATTTTCTCGTGAAGAACCATACGCTGAAGAGATCGAGGGAAACATCATCCCAGAACACAAGCATCACTTGGGCGGATATGCCGATGTCTGGCGGGGAAAATGGATTCGTCCGGACGGTACAGAGGTCCAGGTGAGTTGACAGTTAAACCTTAAAAATGTTAGATTCCTTAGATCTTATGCGAAGTACAACTTAGGTCGCAATTAAATATCTGCGTTGCGTCAAAATGTCGACACAGTCTTCACGAACGCCTGAAGCGCGGGTTTCCCGTATTGATAAGGTGTGCTTGAGTACACCGTGGCTAATCAACGTACGGATCTGTTCTGATTTTTGGCACAGCGACTGAGGCGTGAGGTGTACGCTTGGGTGAAGCTTAGTCATCCCAACGTCACACCGCTTCTTGGGTACCAATCTGGTCCGGAGCCACTCCTCATCACTCCCTTCTACGAGAACGGAAATCTAGAGGAGTATTTGATGGCAAACCCTGGAGCCCCTAGACTGAAACTAGTAAGAAAAATATCAGACGTTTCCGGTTTCCATGCGGCAACTGACAAAGCCACGCATGAATCAGGTTGTACAGGCCGCGGCGGGCCTACGCCATTTACACTCCCAGAGCCCAGCGGTAGTTCATGGCGATATCAGATCCGATAACGTATTAATCAACAATTCCGGAGATGCCTCGCTATGCGATTTCGGTCTCGCTCGCATCATTCAGCAACTGGGAACCGGTCTGACGACCAGCGGACAGGGACAAGGCGGGAAGGGATTCATCGCTCCTGAGCTGCTTGATTGCGAGGAAGGCGATGGAAAGACTAAACAGAGCGATGTCTACGCCTTTGGGGGGTTGATGTTGCATGTATGTTCCCTAGTGCTGACATCTTCCTGTCCCAGCTACTCAAACCCGTTAACTGATTCTATAGACTCTGAGCGGAAATGCCCCCTTTTACCACCAGTCTATATCCCAATCATTGATTGAGGTCTGTATGGGCCGACTACCCCCAAAGGACAAACATTCTATCATCAAGGCCAACGCAACTATATGGAATCTGATGGAACGATGCTGGACCACAATTCCAGAACAGCGGCCGGACATGAAGGAGGTTCAAGAAATCGTTAGTATTTTTCTCTAGTCAAAGACGATTCTTGGAAGATCGGACTCCTGGCTGAAGTGGAACTTGCAGCTCACAGATGAAGAGGAATTTTATGCCAAGACCGGATCGTTGAGGTGAAGGGTTTCCACATATGCTGGCTTCTCCCCGTTCCGATCGCACCGGCCCAACTATCTATGCATTATTAATCAATATCTTGGTAGGCTCCTTTGCGTTTAATAGTTAGTGCTACCAGATTAATCCCAATAGAGGTGAACGCGCAGGGTCTTCCCCTCTCTTCTCGTTTACACTCTATTCTCATAAATACATTAGAAGATTGAACCAAGACCAATGAAACCAAACGCCTTGACACCAAATGTCCTTCCCTTTGAACATCCGAAATTATGCCATGTGCTCTTTTCGCTTTCAAGCCTATAACGTCACTGTAGCAACGGGCCATCATCTTCTTCGACCAACGGCTGGATCAACGACAAGCCTGTGCAGATATATTGCGGGTCCAACGCGTATTCCCCGAGCTGCTTGGTCGTTGATATCAGAGACTCGGGTAGAAGGGAGATTCAAAACCAACATTGAGGAGAAGCTGTCGTTCAATCCTTCTGAACTTGAGGTGGACCTTACAATTTATGCCATATTAGTCCTTTTTCGATTGCTCTTGCATTACACATACGACGCGCCTTTGATGGATCTCTATGTGCCGTGTCAACCAGAGCCTCTATCTCACCTGCGAGGGCTTGATCTTCGCGAACACGAGTGTGCTCATAACGCGACCCACGATCTAGCATGATCTCCCGGAATAACAGCATTGTAGAGAGTCCCGATGATGAAGATGGCAAAGGTAATGGCGTGGCAGCGGTTGCGGCAGCAGCAGGCTCTGGTCCCATAGTCAATGTGCGCAGAGCAACGGCCATACAGTCACAACCGACCTTTGAAGCAAGGCCTGTTGCAGCCGATACGGTATGTGTAGTCCTTATTCTCTCTGGGTTCTGGCGGATGAAAAAAAAAAAAAAGTTGATCTGGTTGATCTGGTAGCTATTTGCGGATGAGGAAGAGGAGGAAGCGGATACGCTCTCCCCCTTGCCAAATCGGCCAGTTCGGCCCCAATCACCGTTGACTCGACATGGACCGAGCGCTGAAGAGATTCGAGGGATCCTAATACCAGAAAAGAAATATCATCTGGGCGCATATGCAGATGTCTGGCGGGGCAAATGGACTGCACCAGGAGGCGAGGAGATTTCGGTGAGTGTGATCATACGACGAAGATCGGTGTTCAAAGGCAGTTTTGAAGTTTATTTATTGTACTGAGAACTACTGTGATCTGATTTGAAAGGTCGCGATCAAGTATCTGCGATGCGCCAAGATGTCAATGCAGATGTCGAACACGCCAGACGTAATCGCCGAACGAATTGATAAAGTGAGTGGGTAAACATCTCTCTTCACTGTACTGCGGCATCCCCTCTCTCATGTGAACCGTATTTGCTACTAGAGACTGCGACGCGAGGTCTGGGCTTGGGAGAAGCTTTTGAATCGTAACATCACCCCTCTCCTCGGATTCCGGTCTGGAGAGGAGCCGCTCCTTATCACTCCTTATTACGAAAATGGAAACCTAGACCAATATTTGAAGAAGCGTCCAACAGCACCCAGGCTGAAGCTAGTCAGAAAAAACTCTCCATCCATTCGTTACTTTTATGAGTTGGAAGCTAACGAGATGCCCCATTCACAGCTCCTGCAGACCGCGAACGGCCTACGTTATCTCCACACTCTTGACCCTGTCGTTGTCCATGGAGATATCAAACCTGACAACGTGCTGGTCAATAACGACGAGGAAGCTTCGTTGTGCGATTTTGGTTTGGCACGCTTCGTCCAAGAATTGAAAACGGGATTGACGACGTCCAGGCAAGGGCAAGGTGGGAAGGGCTTCACCGCCCCTGAGCTCCTAGATTGTGAAGAAGGTGGAGAGAAGAAGACCACGGAAAGCGACGTTTACGCGTTTGGGAGCCTGATGCTATATGTAAGTTGAAACCAACACCTATCTGTGAACTTTCCGCTCTATCAGTCTACCCCCACACAGTCTTTTGCTCACATAAAAGCCTACCACACCCCCACATTGAACTCTAGACGTTGAGCGGGAAAGCGCCATTCCACCACAAGTCAGTGTCTCAGACGATATCCGAGGTCTGTTCCGGGAGACCCGTGCCGAAGGATAGGCACCCCAACATCGACCCGAACGCGACGATATGGCTACTCATGCAGCGGTGCTGGAAACTTCTACCGAAGAACAGGCCAACGATGGACGAGGTGTACCGCGTGGTTCGTTGAGGGCTTTTCCCAACAAGAAGTGCGCGTAATGGAACCTGATGAAATGTACCGGCTGCTTTTTTTTAATAGCTAGAGGCAGAGGAACAATACTTTGCCGCCACGGGTCAATTGGTACTGACAGCCGTCGCACAGTGAACAGCCGTAGATACAGTGATGGCAACCTGCGGCGCGACATCCGAATACCAAGTGTGACTCACAGGCTCGGGTGAGAACACCCTTACATATCGAACAAGCCTAGAACAGTCTAGTCAGCCGCATAATGGGAGCCGAGAACCTTGTCCTGATTTTGGCTCAGACACATGGCACCAGGCCCTTTCATCCATGAAATATCAAGCTTTTCTTCAATTATGTTTGTGGCGCGCAAAACCTTAACTGGACAATTTGTCGATTTTTTTTTTTTTTCATAGCATCACTTACCGCGTGTCTGATCGTCAAACTCGTTCCGAGACGTTCTTCTAAAATGGTAACACCGGCTTATCATCACTACTCGGGAGGAGATGCTTCGCCTTTCGACGGAGACTCAAGACCGTGTCTTGCCGGGCTCGGAGTAGGAATGGTAAGTTCGTCGTTGCTATGACAAGAGACGACATTCGACCTCGCGTACGTTCAAGGAGGTCAAAGGGGTAATCAAGCACAATCGGGCCGGTCCCAGAAAAGAGGTCTTGAAGTTACGCGGGGGGCACCGACTCTTTCAATGGTGTGGCTTGCGATGATGCCACGAAGCGATGGTCGAAGGGAGAAGACAGAAAGAAAGAAAGGACTTGGAGTTGGCTGTGCTGAGTCCATTCAGCTCGTCTAGAGCGTCAGCAGCCACGCCCGGCTACTCAGCCATCCTTATCTCCTTCGTCGCAACGGGCATCACACACGAGCGCACATTCTCTCATAACTGCTTGCCACCAGAAGCGGTTTTTGACATCTGAATGCCAGTCCCCCCGCAATCGTCATACACGGTCGAGCCTGTAGTAATCAAAACAAAAGGCATGGGCACGTGTGTCGAGTCATAAAGAAGGCCAGAGGTACAGGGACCTGATTAGATCATGAGTGATTGCCTTACCGATTTCCAAGTGGCCCCTCTCATTGGCGTAAACCACCCCGCCCCCGATCAACAAAACCACTTCTCCGAATCAACGGACCCACATCTGATATTCGTAAATCGTGCCTCGTTCCTCCTGAATGCCTTGGGGAACGGAGAAGCCCATCCAGGTTTCGATTTCGCTATGCGGTGCTCGGCGCCATTGGTCTTGGAGTACCGGGAAAAACACGTCGCATTCTTCGTATGCCGGTGATAAAATACGGGTCAGGAGGACACGGTCGGTAGCCGAGGACTTGAGGGATTCTCCGTAGAGGGATGCACCTCCGATGATGAATGTTCGGTGTAGTTGCGTGTCAGCGGGTAGTTGAGACTTGAGCGAGTCCAATGCAGTGCCGAGTGAGGTTTGGGTGTAGGTGAGATCTGTAGGTGACGAGGTTCCACTGAAATGGATGATGGCGAAAAACCAAGACCAAAAGACAGGAGAGCAAAAAAAAGCTTCAGCTTACAATTGTCCAAACACGACAAGATCAAACCAACAAACGACCCTGTCACCAGACTGTAATTCAAAGCAGTCTTGGATGACCAGAGAAGCGGATCGTCGAAAGATAAAAAGTAGAAGAAGCGGAATAGCCTTGCAAAGGAAGCTGCGATTCGACTTACAGATCGTACTCGGCCTGCCTGCTGACGATGATGTTCACCCTATTCTTCAATGGTCGGAACTTTCTCGGGATACTCTCCCATGTCTTTCTGCCCATGATAACTGCGTTGATGGCTCCGTTTGGGGCAGTTGAGGTAACTTTGGCGAAGTAGGCCATTTCGGCTGAAAGACGCCAGGGCAGGGCACCTGAATGGCCGATTCCGTTTGCCAAAGTTGCCGCGACGATGAGCGTAACAGACATTTCCGCAAAGACCTCCCGGTCGAGAACTCGAGGATCCGGCTGAGGTTGAGAATGGACGGAGTCTGGACAGACGGCCTGCTGGGTGTATGGGAGAAAGTGGAGGGAAATCGTTAGAAGTCGATCTTTCGATGTTCGAAACATGAAATGGTTTGTTTTTCCACCGACCCTCAGTCAACCGAGCCTCGGACGCCGCACAGGCCACCAGAGGATTACCATTTGTCTATATGGGGCCTCAAAGCTATGCCCGCTCTGGCATTTTCATCTTGTACCTCTAAACCACATGAAGAGCCTCCGAGGCCGACCGTGACCGCGCGCCACTCCCTTGAACTCTGAAACTTATTTTCTCAACGCAATCAGACACTCGGAGAACTTTCTTTAACCAAGCCACGTACCTTTCAACTGAATCCCTGTACCAATGGCTCTCCTTTGCCACTTACGCCCTCAACCCGTGGACAGAAATCTTGATTCCGGGCATTACCGACCCTTCGATGGCACGAGGCAGTTCTAATTGTTGTTTGATTACCTCTCCCGATAACGGCGTGCTATCCACAACCAGCCTGCGTACGTCTTCCCTTGCGATCCATGGGAAAGATTTCGAACGGCTTCGATCCGTACAGTTGGATTTCTGGGCTCCAAACGGGTCTCACCAAATATGAGATCCATTCATTCCTTTCACCCGCCTTTTGTATCCACGTAAATACCAAGGCAGCAGGCGGGATTGGAAAAAAAAAACTTTACGTTCTCGATTTCCCTTGTACATATCATCATTCCCGCCTTCGTGTGTGTGCGTTGACACGTTTGAAGGAGCTCCCGTCTTTTGTACTTTTCGCCTCTCGTTACAACCACATCCCGCGTTCCTCAGTGCCTCGCCACCACCCTCCCTCCTCCTCCCAACCACGAGACAGGTGAGCACGATAAAGCACTATAGTCCGAGGTGGATTGACAAGCTCATACCTGGCCTCCTGTGCAGCTCTCAACTCGTTTCATTAGGACAGGATTTGATCACGCTACCACGACTGTCCTGAACGTCTAACTTTATCGTCTCAAGCCGCCTTAAACGCAAGCACGACCTTCCAGCGTGCCCAGCACCCGAAAAAAAAAACACCTCGTCATTTACTCCACAGACAAGCTCGAGACCTCGACGAGCGTCTAGCAACCGGGGGAAGAAGCACACATCCGAAGTACACCGCAACAAGGAAGCAAAACAGCCCAAAACCCCTGTTAGGTGATGAATCCCATGCATCAAGGCCAAGGGAACAAATACCAGACCTACACCACTTCATCGCAAGCGCAACAAGGCTTGACTTTGTCCTCTTTGCTCCCTCAACTCGTCTTCCAAACCACCGCCAACGGCAAACCCATACAGATGCAGACCGCAACGCAAACAACTCAAGCCCGTCCTACCTTTGTACATCACCCTCACTCTTTTCATTCTTCAAAAACCAACTCTGTCGCTGGAGCTCCTCCATCCCAGCACTCCAACCGCTTCGCGTACGTGACGTCTACGGGTCAACAGGTCCTCATGCCCACCGTACAGACTTACGTCCCGACCGGCGTCACCGTACCTCGATCCATGACGCCGGGACCCAACTTCCCAGCCGTACAGCGCGTTCGACAGGAGGCCCCTCACGGTGGTGGGGTGCATCGTTCGAACACGGGACGAAGATCGTCCGGTCGAGGCGACTCCAGCGCACCTTCAGTGGGTACACCCTATGTCACCTCTCGCGCGCACTCTTCCCTCGATTCTGCAGACAGCGAGGATGACGCTGGGGGATACAGCTCGGCCGCACCCGGGTCTGCATACCCATACGGTGGGCCGATCACCGCGCCCACAACTCACGTCCCTCGAATTGTCAGCAACATCCTCCCCACGCCGACGGCTGACAGGAACAATTCGGTGGCAGTCAAACCCATCATGCAACGGAAGCGAACACAATCCAGCAGCTCCGTCCATTTCACACCCGATAATCTGTTCCTCACGTTCCCTTCGCCTCACACCATGAAGCTCTCTAACATCCCGCGATTCGGTAACAGCTCGCTAATGCGTGCGATAAGAGAGAAGGTCATCACGATGTGGTTGCCCGGTGTCACCTTCCAGAAGGAAGGAAGAGGGGAGTATGTCGTCGGATTCGCCGGTCTGGGTGATGGTGCAATGGAACCCAGAGGTCAGAACGGGCACGATAACGGGTTGACGGAGGCGGATCGGAAGAACTGGGGCCTTTGGACAGCGAGAGGAATGGAAGGCATCGCGTGAGTATCTGGACGCATCTTCCCCAGATTTCTGCTTCAGAAGGCACGCTCACAACTCGAATTGGTTCCTAACAGTGCACTCCGATTCCTCACCACCCTCTTCACGACTATGGCCGCACAAGGCTTCTCCTATCTTGCTTCGCTTCACTGCCTCCCACCTCAGATCATCTTCACGACCACCCCCGCCGATACCAACTCCCGCTTCCTTGCGGTCGAAATATCCGTCTCTCCACTCCCAAGCAAAAAACAACGCGTCTACGTCACGAACAATGAGACCGGCCAACCCATCATGACCAAGAAGGTCAAGATCGACATCTCTCGTGTCAACATTCGATGCGTAGACATCCCCACTGACGCACTCCGCGCCGTCGTGGGCGCGGTACGGAATTCTGGACGCGATGCTTCTGGTCTACATACTGGCGGAAATGCAGCGAAGAAGTACAGCGATAGCAAAGGTGGCGAAGTCTCCGAGGCCGAGGATGAGCACGGTACCGCTGCGTCGGAGCTTTTAGAGTTCGGTGTGCAAGGCGAACGATGGGAGGCGAAGGGTGTGTATGTCCTCGAGTCCGTGATCAGCAGGGGGACCGGCAAGAGGGCTTTGAGCCGCAAGGAGATCGCGCGTTCCCGTGAGTCGCTCATTTGCAGCAACTCCATAAGGTGGTTGCCTGACTGACAATTTGACCATGCTTGATAGGCGCTGAGAAGCAGGCATACCCCGGGATGCCTGACATCATCGAGGCCGATACAGATACGCTCCCTGTCCTACTGGCACACGTCCTCAAAGCATTAAGCTCGAATGGATACCGCCTCGAGACGTCCGTGCCGCTACCGCTCCCCGTTCCACTCGTCGACCCATTCTCGCCTTTCGGCCAAGCCCACACTCAAACCGGCGGTGGATTCTCTTCATTCCTCAGCGGCGTGCTGGGCGGTGAAAACCATGAGTCCCTCGGCAAGGGGTACGGCCGGGAGGTCTGGATGTTCCGGACCGTCGGATGGTTTGAAGACCTAGAGGATTGAAGTACACTTTTTCTTTATCGTAAAACATGGTCTCAATGATTCAAAACTGTGGTTCCTATTACTTACGCTATTCTACTCCCCGCTCTACGCTGTATCCCTTTGGTTGTGTTGATGGTTCTTTCTTGGCTCCTCCTTCGTATCATCGTATCGTCGTTGTAGCTTCTTCGTTCATTGTTGTGCTGAATATGAATGGTTGAAAAAAAAAAGAGAGGGATTTGAAGTGTGTGCAGGCTGCCTCTGCTGTCGTATGCGTGCGATATCCATGTGGCAGAGTCTCAAGAGAGGTCAGGCAGGGGGCGGGATGAAGCGTGGTCACGTAGAGTTCAGTCAGTCTTGAAATCTTGAAGTTGTCCCGCCTTACTGCTCCGCCTAGTCAATATGAGGTGAGCCTCCGTTCGTCTTACAACGCAGCAGCAATCTGTGAGACTAACACAAGGACTCTGTATGTCTACAGTCAGTACGCGAACCAACCAAAATCTGACCTAGATGAAGCGCAAATCCGAGCCCTCGAGGAGCACGAGATCAGCCAAGGACCACTCTCCGTGCTTCAGCAATCTGTGCGCAATCACACCCAGATCCTCATATCCCTTCGGAACAATAAGAAACTGCTGGCACGGGTGAAGGCGTTCGATCGGCATTGTAACATGGTGCGTACTGTGAAACCCTTGCCATGCTTGAGCCGCTTCCGAAATGCTAACAATGACCTCTCGCGTTTCTCTAGGTGCTCGAGAATGTAAAAGAGGTATGTTTGCGTATATATTTCGGGGTATTAGCCTGTGCTGACCAGGTTATATCCTTTCAGATGTGGACGGAGACACCAAAGGGTAAGAATAAGAAGGCGATTAACAAGGATCGCTTCATCAGCAAGATGTTCCTTCGGTGAGTGCACTCCTACCTAATTATGACAACCGTTGAGCCCACGACTCATTTAATGATCCTTCAACAGGGGCGATTCTGTTGTCTTAAGTGAGGAACCACCGAAATGCTTTTCTAAAGCAGATCCCGATCACTGACAGCTCCCACTCTCTACAGTTCTCAGGAACACTGCATGAGCGTTCTGTTGTAATTGAGATGTGTAATGTATACTCGACCTTGCATCCAAAAAAGTACCCTCAATTACAATTTGTGACCTGTCGACCAGATTGCCAATCAAGTCGGCGCTGTTGCACCACGCAGTCATCGTGTCCTCTATTCCAACGGCATGACTCTTGCCTCGTGTCGTGAACATATTATATCGAGATACTTGCCGTAAAGTCACAGTGTTCCACTAAAGGGAAACGGTCCCATCCAAGCGCCGTTCGAAAACCCAGCGCCAGCGTCGCGGTTCCCTACACATCCTTCAAATCGTCTACCGAATTGATCACCCGCCAACGACAGCCTGCTCCTTTCGGAAATAACTACCTCACTACCTTGGCAGAAGATTTCAAGCCGAGTGACCTTCTCTTAGTAGTTGCTCCAGTCACGCAATTCGATAGTGAGCACCGTTTCAAATAGGCATCTTTATCAGCTTCTATCATGGTACTAAAGTGACACTTCAACGCATACGAAAGCTAAGAAACAGTCGGCTCTCTATCACATGCGCTTGACATGTAACGCCCTCCTACCAGGGAGCCAAG
>WSTV01000081.1:0-82288 GCA_019632285.1 Tulasnella sp. 332
TCCGGTCAGGAAGACCGCCCCTTCCGCAGTGCGGCCGGTGCTTGTGGGTTTAGGTGCCAAAGGCGCACAAGAATGTCGGCGATGCGACTCGATAGAGCAGGGGGGGATCACCTCATGACTGTGACGGTAGTCAAGACTCGACAGAGAAATTTGGGATTAAGTTAGTCGATAGCACGCAATTAGAAGAGGGAAAGGAACCTCGTTCCGACGCCTTCTCGTCATCGTATCGCAATGGACATTTCTGCGCCGAGTAAAATGTTTGGGCGCGGAAATTGGTTGTCCTTTTCTTCTCTCAGGGGAAAGTGAAGGATCTGTGCAACTAATTCGGTTCCCCTCTCGAATCCGTCAAATAAATTGGTCCGAATCCAGCCGTAGAGGGTTCTGCTGGTCAGCATCACCACAGCGACACGAATCGTTGGTGATGTGTAATCTTATGACTTCCGGCCCGGCGAAAGTGGCAGTGTGGGCAAGGGTGGTGCGTGTTCGACGCCGGGAACCGATGGGGCTAGAAGACTTCTTTCAACTGGACGCAGTCCTTGCGTCGTGCTCAACGGACGGCACTACAATAGAGTACAATAGTTCGTCGAGTCCATGTCAACTTACCCTTGTATGTGCATTATACAGCACGACCCCCCCTGCTCCTAAGGATGTAACAGGCGGCTGAATGAGGCCCCGTAGCGAGCTCAATGGTCAAGGACATCGGATTTGCTGGTAGGCTCTGCTCAGTTTGATGGCATGGAGTTCAATGTAGGCAATTTTCGGGGGTTAGGGTCCTAAGCGCTCCCTTTGCGCGAATTTTTAGGTGTGGTGAATTTTATACTATATGCTGGGCGTGAATTGTAATAATACATGTCCTTTTGGGAGTGAAATGCGTGAAATCACGCGGCTCTTGGTAGCGACTTTAAGTGAGGGCTGAACTCGATACCCAACCGCTGATGGCTTACCTTCAAAGATAGGCCGTTTTGCAACGAGCAATATTACATTCCCAGCCTTCTGAATGTGACAGTGAAGGCAAAGAATGCGGTCTTTTCGACGCCGAGAAGGAAAAAAGCCGGAAGACGAGCTCCTTGAAAGAATTCAGCTGAGACATAGTACTTGGATCTTGATAAATGGACAGCTCCGCGATGGATCGCAACACTCGAGTCCATGCCAATTTCTCTTTGTACCCGGCCCACCTAACGCCGAACTTGTATAGGGCTACAAGATCTTGAAAGCGTTGAACAACGGAACCCCAGGATCAACAAACACACGGATAGACTAGATCGGTGGAAGGTAGACTCACATTGCGTCTTGCCCGCATTTCCCTCTCCAAGACATAGAACGTTGAAAGCGGCCCTTCAAGTCTCCTCGAGTGTGTGACGTTTCTGCGCTGAGAGGTCTTTGAGACTCATCGAGTTGTGACACCCGTTTCGACGGTCGACATTTCCCAGTTCGGTGGGCGCTCTTGTTCAAGTGGGTCGTACACCCACGCATCGATGGGCGGTCAAGTGGTCTCCTCCACCTGAAGTTCAAGAGATAGCTGATTAGGAGCTTTGGGCGTGATCTCAGCGAAGCGATCTGATCCCGCATTAGCTCCTCGGCTTTGGACAACAGCGGGTACACGCCACTATTCAATGGGCGAAGGGTCTGCCTAGGTGTCAGAAGAGCATCGTTCTCTAGGGAAGATTCAAATGGTGGGGATATTGGGCGTAACTGAGTCTTCGCCTTCCATCAGCGGTTGGATACCAATGTATAGGCTCGATCATTGTATCCATGGTAAAGGTGGTACAATCGGGAAAAGGGAGTTGGTTGGTATGTTGCGAAACGATGTCCACGATCCCCAATGCTACGCTCTATCGCCAAGAATAATTGTCCCTGGATCCTTGGCCTAGCATAGCAGAATGGATAGACGCAAACGTATCTGCGTACAAGTTATTTGAGATAGACAACAACCCTGAAGCCCCCGAACCACAACTCGCATTGATATCCGTATTGATAATATTTTAAACATTCAAATTTCAAAAGAGATAAGACACCAATCAACTTGAAGTAAGGGCAGAGCCCGTCTACACCTTTATTTTCCCTCTTTCTCTAAGACTAGGAACCGATCAAAGGTTGCCTTGCACATTTCGTCGAACGAGTGGTACTCGAGGCCCTTCAGGTCTTTCAGGCTCTTAGAGTTATCAGCGGTGTAATTACCACCCTCGGGGTAGAGTTTCCCAGGCGTCCCCTTGCTGATACCTTTCTCCTCGGCACGTTCGGGGTAGTGCTTCCAGATGACATCGAGGAACTGCTGAGCAGAGTAGGTTCCAGCGGTGATCAGGTATCGCTGGTTGGCGGCCCCTTCGGATTCCTACAATATGGCATAGAATCGTCAGATATGCGTGACGGACGAGGGAGGGCTAATTATAAGACTCACAATGGCAAGAACATGCGCTAATGCAATATCCCTCACATCCACCCAGATCCAAACGCTGTTTTCTGGTTGCGCCTTGCCAGTGAAGATGCCATACAACTCGTCCCCGCTAGTACCAAGCTTGGCCAGACTGCTAACCTCCTGTTCAGGTGGTCCGTATACCTATAATAAAAGTTTCGAATGTCAGCTGGAGAGATTCTCACATGATATCTCAGAAGATCAACGATATACCATAGGAGGGCATAGCGTGGTCATGGCGAAGGTGGGATTTTTTTCCTTGATGAAGTCCCATGCTGCCATTTCCGCGAGCTTTTTGGATGCATAGTAACCCTTTATGCCGTCTTCGCAGCCTTGTTCATACGTGATCTGGAGTGAAGATCAGTTAGCTAAGGGGCTGGAATCAGACTTATCTTCACAAGATATGGACCCACTGGGTTCCAGTCCTTATCGGTGTAGTTGTGATCAGGCCAGTTACCCTTGGCCGAGTTGACGACAGAGGCAAAGCTAGATGTAATAACCACTCGCTTGACTGAGGGAGCATGCTTGTGGATCGAGTCGAGGATGCCCAGAGTCCCCTTGATCGCCGGGTGCAAAAGGTCTTCTTCTGGGTTCTCTCTGCGCGTGAAACTGATAAGCGCCAATTCGCCCTTTGAATATCAACGATTACTCACACTTTCAGGGTGTACGGACTGCTCGTGTGCAACACCGCTTGGAAGGACTTGCTCTTTAGCACCTTATCGAATGCACCGTCCTTGGTGATGTCATCTACTATAGCGAAATCCAACTGCCCATTCGCGAACTCGGATTTGAAGAGGGTCTTGATATAGTCCGCCTTGGATGGGGATCGTATGGTGCCAACGACCGAATACCCTCTTGCGAGAAGGACCTTGGTAATGTGAATGGCGATGAAACCATTGATCCCGGTGAGGAGAACAGATCCTTTGTTGGAAAGATCGAAGCTGTATAGGTCAAATACCGTACTTTAGCGATGGGCGGTAGGTAGGCCGAGTCAAATGCTAACCTCATTGCGATAAAGGTCAGGAGATTCTATGAGTTATGAAGAGAAATAAGAGGAAGCTTGGTGCAAGTCCTGGGGCTGATGGTCTGTGACACGGCCTTTTATAGTTTTGGGAGGTGGAGGCTTCTTTTCGGATGAGATTTGCTCCATATGGAGTCCCACGTCATCCGTTGCACGCGGCTGTATGGCGAGGCGAAGAAGTCATCGCGAGAGACTTCTATCCTGGATAATACCATTAGATGCATCGATTACAAACTTCGGTCTGGGGTCAGAGTCAGTAACTTCACCTTGACAAATCAAACTCTACTTATCCAAATCTCTTCCGTGGTCGCTGTCCCCCGACCTAATGACAAACAACTATGCGCAATTTCAATTGGATATATGAAAGCATAGGGCAAACGCTACTTCAAAACACTGCTTGATCAAGAAAAAGAGAACGAACGAAAAGAACGAAGAGGTATAAAACGAACGGAACTGATTTCACCATGCGCATTATGAAGCTCGTATCATACTCATATCCCTCAGTCAGACGTATCCTCCCACTCAGCCTCGCTATCATCCTTCCTTAACTTTCCCTTTCTAGCTTTCCCTGACGCGCTCACAGGCTTTCTGCCGCGCTTTACATCCTCCCTCTCTGCCCGCTTCTTCTTCTTCTCGCCGTGCGAGTTATGACAGTGTCGTAGCAACGCATCCAACCGCGTAAAATCGACATCACAGCTTCGTTCAGGGCAGAAGTATCGTTCGAATGTCCAGGCGCGTCTCAGCGCCAGCCTCTTGAATACTTCGGCTTGGCCCAAATCGACAGGGACGATGACTGGCTTCTGACATGTGCCGCTGGATGACGGATTCTCCGAGCCGTTGGCTGTCTCACCCACACCCAAAGCTAGAAGCGCCTTCTTCACCTCCTCAGCCTGCCGCTTAAGCACATCGATGTCGAACTCTGTCTCGATGCGTTTCTCCGCTTGGGATCTTTGAACGTAGACAGATTGCGCAGCATGCTGAGATGAGATCTCTCCAGCTGAAATCTTGGCCTTGATGGCGATGGCGGTCGTTGGCGCAGGTGAGTTGTCGCGCTGGTTCTCTTCGATGTAGAGACACGACCAGTCAGAAGTCTCCACCACGCGAATCGACTCCCACAGGAGACGACGTGCAAGACCCATATCGAGCTTTTGGTCCGATACATCCTATAGGAAAGGCATTAGTCTGCCAGTATCACCTCAAACTTGAGGGGAAGTATAGCCATACCTTAGACTCTCTACCAGAATGTGAGTTCGTATGTCGATCCCGGCATCCTCTCCTTTTGAAGGATGCATTACAAACAGCGCCTTTATTGGGTACGACGTATGTGCACAGGTACGGTTTAATGATGCCTGCAATGATTTAGAGTATATTTGTTAGTGCTTCTAACCCACTCTCGTCTTGGACGTAACAGGGGATTTCACACCTTTTGGCTTCCGCTTCTCTCCAGGCTTGAAGTTCCACTTCCTCGATCTCTCCCGCCCGTCCGCACCAGCCGTCAAAGAGCACGCGGGGTGTGGACACGGAATGTTCATCACATGGACATGCGAGAACATGGCCGCATATGAGCTCTCCCCCACATCGTCGTCGTATCCACTTTGCTCGTCATGCTCGTCATCCTTGTCTTCAGAATCCTCCTCAATCACAAAGGCGCGGACCACATTTCGCTTTGATCTCTTAGTCGCTGGAGGCCTGGAGGCCGGATCATCCAGATTGGTTCCTGTTTGACCTTGGTCCTCTTCGTTGATTGAGAATGCCCGTTTCCGATGGGAAATATGAACGTCTGGACCCTTGTGCGTGACTCCGACTGGGAGAGCGCGAGCGGGATAGATCTTGCGTGGTCTGACCGCACCCGATGGTGTTCTCGTCGTGACATTCAACTGTTCTGGCGGTGGCGGCTTCCTCTGGCGAAGTCCGACCCTCGGCATAGACGGAGCTGCTCTCGCGCGCATGATCTTCCTGTCAGTGGAGGTCATTGCCGCAACATCGGACGGTTCCGGTGCATGTTCATTCATCTCAGCCGTGTACTGCTGACGAGGATCGAGACTACTGCTCCGGATAGCGTTCTGGTCGACTTGCGCGGTGTCTACTCCAATAGGCGCAAATTGATCTACCCAGTGTGGGGTGCCACCTTCGAGCATCGTTGACTGTTGAAGGTCTTCGAACCGCTGGTCGACATTGACTGAGTAATCGAAACCTTGAGTGCCGAACCCCTCAGTATACGCATACGGGAAGGTCGAATGGAATGACGAACCAGGACTGGGCACGGACCTGCTACCCGTGCCACCATAATCATTGGAGGAGATAATATGGAGAGGAGGGTGTGGAGAACTTTCAGATGTGGAGGCATCGTTCTGAAAGTCCTGGTAGTGGTCGTGTACCGGGGAGTACGGGTGAGCTCGGGCCTGTTGGGGTTGCTGCTGATGGATCACTGGGTGGTTCTGCGCTTGGTATTGTATGACAGGTGTCAGCTGACGCTGAGGGACCGTTTTTGTCAAAGCCCCGTGTGTTGATATTGGAACCAGTGCTGGGATGGTGCTCGACGGTCTGGACGAAGGCTCAGGGGTGAGCATAGCCATTGCGAGCATCCGCTGCTGTGTTGCGTTTAGGGTCCTGTCTACTGACGCTGGAGATACGATTCTGAACTGGTCATGGTGTTGGTGAGGGAGAGCCGCAGCATGTGAAGGCGCAGATGATGCGAATGATGTCGGCCTCGTCCGAACTGCCGCCCTCTGGTAGTGTGATGACGGAGGCGCAAAAGTATTTATGAGCTCAGAGGCACTTGCCGGGGCCGCTGAATAAGACTGATGACCCCGGTACGCCACCTCTGGATGCGCCTGGTCGTCAGTCGATGACCATCCTCTAAACGGCAATGGATCTACGGCACCAGTTGTTGGGAGAGATGTCGGTATTGGAACAGCTTGTGGCCATGGTTTCAGCTGAGACTGGGGTTGTGATGGCGTCTGATATTGGAGCTCGGGACCTTGGGGTAACGAAGACGGGGATGACCACGAGCGATGATGCCCTTGTGTCTGTGGTGCCTGGGGGCCTTGACTATAGCGAGCTGAACGAGGGACTATGAGGGATCCGACGAGGGACGGTGACGAGCTCTCTATCTCAGCTGGAGGTATCGCCGGCGCTGCAATGAAAACAGACCACAATGAGCGTTCGCCCTCAACGGATTCGACCTTCGATGGTATTGGACACTTACCATAACCAGTCGATGGGGAGAAAGCATCATGTTGATATTCCAATTGTGACGACGATGACGCCCCATTGGCCATCTCAGGTGGGAGATCCATGGCACCAGCCAATGACGACGAGCTTAATGAGCTACTCGGGCTCATTGCTGGAGACGTCCTTTGCAGTACAAACGCCCATCCGTCCTGGGGAGCTTGCGGGTATGAGGGACTAGCGCCACCATACTGAGCAGTCGTCGGGGCCAGTAACGCCTCAGAAGGTGAGCTTGAGAAGGATGACGACAAACCTTGCTGTTGTCCACCCCACCCAGCGCTTGCTCCGACATTCCTGTATCCAGGTGGCCACGCAAAGTAGCGACATGCATCATAGAGATCACTGAGTAAGCAAGTGGTGTTCGGACGTTAACAATGCGAAGGGAGAAAAGCATTAGAGGTAAGGGCTCAAGGGATGAGAAGCGAAGACGGAGATGAAGGGAATAGCCGAGAGCGGATAATGATTATTGTTACAGCGAACTCACGTGGAGATGCTGCTTGTGTCTGGTATGGCGGGCATATCGTAAGGTATGTGTCTGTAAGATGCAGCGCCGGCGCCCGGTGGTAGATCCTCTGTGTGGGTGGCGCTGCCGCTAGCGACATAAAGAATAGCGTTAGGATCCCAGCTTCGAAAGGACGGGGCCTAGCGTCTCGAGTTAGCGGAATGGCCACATGAATGACAAGTTGAAATATAAGCTGAGCTGACTGGTTGTGTCTTTGGCTTGACAGAAGAGCGTCCATCTAAGAAATCATCCCATTCGTGGTTGTTCATGGCGTGGTCGAGACGTTCTATAAAGTGGGAAGAGAGCGCTGCCCAATTGATTATTGGTCGATCGGCCTGCCAGTAGATCGGGCACGTACAGCGCAGTCGTGGATATTGGGTCAAGAGGACCAGGAGGCAGAAAGACAGTACCAAAACGCGCCCTCGTAGGTGATACTTATATTATACTGCGTCCCGATGAGTACAACAATCTGAGTCGAAGCATCACATCTCCGCCTGTTTAGGGTTTGGTATGGTTGCAGAATCCGCTTTGTTGGGGGATGTGAGCATCAAATAAGGGAAGGAGGGAGGACGGCGAGTGCTCATGGGATCCGAATCAGTGGAGAGGAAGTGGATGAACCTGAATCGGCAGTCACCACCCTGATCTGGTCCAGAGGTTCAATTCAGTAGAACAGATCCTTCAGGAGGCCTAGCGACGCTACTGAATTGAGAAGCTTCAGCACGTTTCTTCTTGTCAGGGTCGATACCCCACGTCTTGCTAGTCCCGCAAGAAGAAGGCACGAGGGCCATCGGTAATCTGTCTCACCGTGCGATACGCCCATGGTGCATGGCTAGCCTACCATTCAATGCCGCGGTCTTACGAACTGATTGAAATCCAATGATCCTCAAGATTTTGATTGCTCCTGAGGCTCGGGACTCCGGATGAAACTATTGAAGGGGAGCCACTATAAACATAGCTTTATAGCTGCACTAGGGTAACCACGACCGATCGGAGAGACCTTTTGTTATCTTCTTTCACCACCAATACATTATAGTGAGAGGCTATTGAGTGACCTCTAGCCGCTATGAATATGCGAGTAGGTGTTTACAGGGTTTCAAACCCCACGTATTGGTCGCAGTGAAGCCCGTAGCTTGCACCGAAAGAAAACCGCAAAAGCTACCGTTTGCGTGAACAAGGAGTGCCTGATAGCATCTGTTTCTTAGCCTCGCTCAGACTGTGAGCTTACAGAGAAACGATGTCATTATACCACCCTCGCCACACCCTTTTTTGTGGAAAGAGCATCTCACATCCTACTGTCGAAGAATCGCGAGCTAAAAACAGGATTTGGAGCCCCAGGTTCACGGATTCGACCCTTTATCATCAATCTTCTGTGCCCAGGCGATCAATTCAGTAGAAAGGCCTCAAGATTGCGATCCGACCGGGAAGGGTGCCATCGAGATTAGTCCTGGAAAAGAATGCTTGCAGCGCGGCCTATCTTGTCATCCTTGCATTCTCCACAACGGTGGTCCTATACTACTCCCATCGATGATACTGGTGGAGACCGGTGGCGGCCTCATAAGACCTCGACCAATGGGCTGAAACCGAGAGGAGCGAGAGGAGCCTCAGCCTGTACAAGTAATAGCGCTTTACGCAGCGTGCCCAAACTGTCAGTTATGCTCGGCGGACGGTATAGAAGGTCCGAGTGTGTTGTGTATGTAAGGAGTAAGTGTAGTGCCGCATGGCCTCTCGTTTTTGAGGATCTACCGCCTTCTAACGCCTTTTTACTCTCGGCTCCGCGGGCTTGCATGTTGTGCTACATTATTTCCGAAAGCCGATCAAGGGGCTAAAAGGGAGTGGCAAGCTAGCATAGAGCACAACCCGTTGGATACATGACGCAAGTATGCACCAGGTTCTTTGGCTTTGTGTCATTGGGAACAGCGGGCCAGTGGGACTGAAAGTCTGACTGACTGTTACGACAACAAGGCGTAGAACATCCTCTAAGGTACTCATGAACAACTGGCTGCTAGTGTTTATTACAGCTGGTATGATCAGCTTGTTTGTCGGTCCGAGTCGAGGAAGACTCGCCCCAGGAATTTAACCCAGCATAGACAAAGTACAGGGATATCTCCAAGTGTGCTTTCTGCCAGCAAAATCAGTATATTCGAACGTCGCTAGAGGCATTATTTTGTGCAATTTTGTGATAGACCGGCGTTAGGAGAGAAAAGCTAATACATCGGCAGAATATTCCGGTCATCACCCACAAGTCGTTCCAGCCAGGTTTCCAGATCTCTGGCTCCTATCTACCACCATGCCCGTAGTGCGTCCAAAACTGTGCAGCGTTGCCCACATCCCCGCTATGTACGGCGGCAGAAAGATGCTCGAGCGGGTCTAAAGCTCGGCATACATCGGTGAGGTGGGGTGATTACAAGACACGAATCAGATAAGTCTCGCAAACAGCCGGATTCTCACTCTAGCAACGCTAGTGTTAGCTCGTCTTCTCACCCAGTCGTTCGCATCACCATGGTCTTCGCCGATATCACACCAGCTGATAAAGAGGCCTTCTTTCTTCTCTTGGACGAGTGAGCTCAGTCATGGAAGTTGAAGTATTGGCTAACTCCCACCTGCATTAGGTATTTTGCTTCTAGAGGGTCCATCGCAGCCATCGCAGCCGGAAAGAGTCCTGGTGGGCAGGCTGCGATAAAAAACCTGGGCTCAACTGCGGGCGCTCACTTGAAATCACGGGCGGGATTTGGTGGTCCGAATATGTTTGGCGGCTCTACCAGTGCTAGCTCCACGGCCACAGGTTCCCCGGCAGCGAATCAAGAGGCGGGTACAGATGAATCTTCCAAGTCCTCTTTCTCAGCTTTGAGAGGCGCCTTCGCTAATGCAACCCCGATGGCATCATCCATGTTGGGAGGTTCGAAGAAGGCACCACCTCCACCACCACCCTCGGTCAAATACCAGTCGCGACCACCCATCTCCGTTGCTGCGGAAGACCCCCAAGACGGAGAAGAAGAGGAAGACGCTCCTCCACTACGAGTTACGCCCCCGGCTGCCCCGTTACGTTCCTCTCCGTCGACAGCAGGCAATATTTCCAAATTTGCTCCATCTGGCCTCGTCTCTGGCAAACGTGAGTACCTTCCTGTATAGGCTAGGCTCGACCTTACTGTGTACTCTCAGATTTTGGAGGCGGAAAGCTAGATTTGACCAACAAGAACACCCTGATGTCGTCTACCTTTGGGGGTCTTCGAAATCGGGGTCCTGCTGCCCCTTCTGCCCCTACTCCTACTTCCCCAACTACTGCAACGCCTCCACCTCCATCCCGCTCTTTCGCTCCTCCACCTATCAGACGTGTCCCTTCGTCTACTCCGTCGGCCCGGACTCCAGAGCCAGAGCCAGAGCCAGAGCAGGAAGGGGAATGGGCTCAAGCGCTCTATGACTACACCAGTGATGTCAGTGACGATATCTCTGCAAGCGTAAACCCTGGCTGATTATTCTCTTTTTGTACCAGGACAAGGCCGACCTCCACTTCACCGAGGGCCAAACGGTTCGAATCATTGCACATACGTCTGATGATTGGTGGACAGGCGAAGTTGATGGGAAGGAGGGCCTGTTCCCATCGACATATGTGAAGCTCATGTAATCCGGAGTTTGGTCAACGAGTGCAGCCCTGTTATTGTTGATGTGGTCTTTCTTAGTCGAGACTTAGACAGTCGCAAATAGGGCGAGTATCATGAAAGGACAGAAATACCGAGCGAAACGAAGTATAAGAAGAACGCGACGCTGGTACAATAGAGACCAAGCAATCTCAGGAAGCAATCTCTCCAGTGCTCATGTCCACGTCTGCCCTAGTATGCCAAAGAGATGAGAATGCTATAAATTACGACCTTAAGGGTTGCCAGTACTGCCTACGCGTAACAAAGCTGAGGATGAGTCGGGAAGATGAAGATGAAGAACAAAAATGGATGGATCCTCGACAGAAGCGACGAAGGAAAGAGAGCAATGCGCATGCGCAGAAAGCAAAGGCGTGACCCTTGAGGTCGAGCCCAAGATAATGAAAGAAAACAACCAGAGAAAGCTCCACTGTCCAAGGGAAACGCATCCAAGGACCCGAGTATCATCGAGGAGAGGAAGGAGAGCGATGAGGGTATGGTGGTGAGGGAGAAGTTATGAAATGAGAGTGGAGAAAGAGAGAAGTATTCCAGAGCGTCGGGACCTGTTGGCGAATGTGAAATCCGCAAATAGAAGGCGGCCTACATCGCTGTCCCAATGCATGTCTCAGCCTCCACCAACTTGAACATATGCTCCAATTGCATCTGCTTCCTATACGAGTCTTCCAACGCCGCTTTTTTCTCCGCATCTGCCTTGCAGTCGCAGTTGGCGCCTCCCATAAAGCAGCAGCAGGGCTCGCAAGCGGCTTTGACCGAAGCACCTCCGCTGACGTTGCGAGCGCGCCAGTCATGCGCAGGCCCACAATGATGTCTGGCAGAAGCACCGAGTTTCTGGGTGGACTTGACGTGCGAGACGCACCGGGAGCTAGCGCTAGATGCGAGCCCTGATGCCTGCGCAGTACTGTCCCCCTTCAGTCCACCCCAGAGCCTACCAACGGCATCCCTAGTCCTTACTGCCAGCGATGGCAAAGAGCTGGTGGTTGACATGCTAGGCTGCGATGCGGTGACGGGGGCAGGCGAGATGTCCATGCTGTCGTCTTCCTTGTGAGCCGATAGGTTAGAGGACATCACCCGTGACTTGGTCTTGCCCATGGAACCTACAGAGTTGCAAGAGACAGACTTGGGGATAACTCGGAGCGGCATGGTCGATGACTTGTAGGCTGACGGTAAAGACGACGAAGGGATCGACGGATTAGGCATGAAGTGGGCAGTAGAGACCTTCTGTTTCGGAGAGGACGACGTGATGGTCCTTGCCGAAGCCGAGCTGGTTCGCCTGTCGCGGTATGCCGAGGTAGGAATAGACCGCAGTTGGAACTTCCGTCGAGACGTCTTGCCATCGTGGCCAACCGTGAACTCCTCATCAGACTCGAGGGAAAAGTCGATCGCGTCGGGGGCGATAGAGGTACTGATAATCCGAGCTTGGCGTTGGGGAGGAAGCCGACTCTCGCTTTCTGAGCTCGACGAGTACAAGCCTTCCGACTCGGACGCGGCAGTCGATCCATCTGTAAGAGAAGCCGAGTCGGACGATGAGGACGCAGATGAGCTTCCCGCAGTTCGTGAGAGACCATACGACGCCGTGCGTTGGCGAGGAGAAGACCCCGACGGGACGGCCGAGCTGGAGGCCACAGCGGCGCGATTGACGGAGGTCGGTCGAACACGCGCTCCCAGTCGTGATACAGCTTCCGCACGCTTGGCCTTATTCGTATGGGCGGTGACCGCGAGCTCGCGCCTGGCTAGATCGGCAGTCGCAAACGTGGCGCGCGTGGGTGATGGAGATGGGGAGGCGGATAAGTTGTCGAAGGCGTCGTCTTCGTCCATAGCGTCGGGGTTGGTACCACGCATGGATGATTGGCGCATCTGACGCGCAGGTGGAGGGGTAGGGGAGGTGGGGGTGAGGGGCATCTGGATCTGCGGGACGGCCTTCTTGGGTGTGATGGCGATGGCTCTTGGCCTCTCTTTGACGCGTCCTGAACTGGTGAAGAGACCCGACAAACAGTCGACCAAGTCATCCTCATAGATGCGCAGATCGTAATCAAGTAGGAATAGGAGTTGTTTCTCCATTAAGTTCACTGAGATGACGAGGGTGGCGTTAGGGCGATCATATGAATGGACTGAGGGGAACAATGACGCACCTTCAGCATGATCAAAGCCGAACGTCTTCTCCATCCCAGTCACCGAATCGATTACACCAGAGCATGCGTATGCCGTCCAATACTTGTTCTTAGGACTTGAATCGTTGAGGTATTTCGCGGTGACGATCAGGGTCGCCAAGAACACGCGATGACGAGTGCACGGCATCCCTGTAACGCATTAGGAGAAGACGACTTAGCAAAGGAGAACGGAAAGGAATTTGAGCTGTGACTGAAGGATGTGGCGCACCCTTTGCGATCTTCGGTAGCTTGTTCTTGAGCTTCTCGAGGTATACTAAGGTGCAAAGGAGCGTGGTCGCCTGAACGTTGGAACGTTTGACAAGCAGGATGATAAACTCTTCGAGTGTTGGGATGGAAGGCGTCTGAGCTGGTGCCGGTGCCGCTGGGGCTTTGATATCTGCGGGGAATGTGCCTTTCGTCGGTGTCACGGGAGGTGACGGGAGGCTGTTGGCCGCTCCCTTCACATCCCCTTTATCGTCGATTACAATGACAGCCTCAACCTGTGTGCATATGTGCCGAATCATTCGAAGGTCGACGGGCTGTCGCATTAAGGTCACGAGCTGGCCGTTGTGTTGATCTTTGGGCAGGAGAGAGCCGGGATGTAGACGTTCTGACGACATGACGATCTTGGATTCAGAGTTTTATAGGAAGAAAACGAGGCGGGGAAAAAGGAGTGGAAGGTTTTTTGAGGTGGGTGCCGAGCGAGTTGTGCCAGTTGATAGGTTTATGAAGGAGAGAGAGGTTACAACAGCGCAGGGGGACCACGGTTGGGAGAGATGTTGAATGCGTCCGGACGGCTTTGGTGTAAAGTGTTATTGAGTTGGCGTCTCAGCGAGTGGACGTGTGGACGTTTCGCGACGGAGGCGGTTTTTGTAGATTGTTTATGGTATTTAGAGACCGACTGGCGGGGTGGAGAAGAGCGAATGAATAGGAGGAAAAGAGGAGGAGGGAGGAGGGAGAGGAGGGGTAGATATTGCTCCCGTCAACAAACACGACTTTCAAAACGAATCGAGAGCGGTGGAGGAAGAGCGGAGGGCAAGGGAAGAAAAAAAAACAGACCAGTTACGATCTCTCCTCGTCGTTTAAGTATGAGGCCGTTCAGGCTCGACGTCGGGTGAGTAGGGCGAGCCGTTGTAGTTGGAATCTGACGCAGCTCATCAAACTGTAGTTCAGTCATTGATATAACGCGGACAATAGACTCGGCACACCTCACACGCTGCCGATCGAGACAGGGATCGATACCAACTAGTCGTGTTCAGAACGGCAGGAAAGTCTGGTACCGAAAAAGCTTGATGACAGCGCGAACACAAAAGCTCGAGCATTGGTCGATTGCACAGTGTTTCGGGGTCGCCGAGGCTCCCCTTCCCCTGATTGAGGACGATATCAGAGCCAAACTTGAACTTATCGAGAGACCCGTAGATTTTGATACCAAAAATTTACTGTCTGGTGGTGAAAGTTCGAAATCGAGATCTTGACGACGACATGAAGGTTATCGCTCGCAGAACTCTGTGCTACCACCCCGTCGCTATAAACCCGACTCACAGCACTTCGAGCAGATGATATCCATTCAACGGGGAGCTTGGTGGGCCTGGCCGACGATATTGAGGGGGTCGTAGAGTGAATTAACTGGTGGCAGTGGCAGTCAGGCAGTCCGATGAGACCTCGACAGCAGTTTTCCATCGAATATGATCAGCTACAAGTTCGGGAATACACTTGTGCAATTCAAATGACTGCAATGGACATGAGGAGGAACAGGATAAGAGGCGTGATGGTTCGGATTGGTCGGTGAAAATTATCACCGAGCAGGGTCCACATTGGTCATAAAGATTGACCCTGACTTTGTAACGATATCTGAGGGTGCCATTGGTGTTTATGAAATAAGGCGTACAACAGGCATAAAATGGTAGCATACGTAGCAAACAACAAAGTAGAGGATACAGAACGATATCGACAACATCTACTGCTCCTTGACCTTGTGTGAACCACGTAACAGACCAGTCTAAGGACGAGAGACGGAATCTGCATAAGAGGCATGTCCCACGGCAAATTTAAAAAAAAAACCATACGTACCCGACGAGCAGCGATGAGACCGACTTTCTGTCCGGGCACAGCTTCCCTTGACACCGTTGATGCGTGACCGATATGCTGATGGTTTCCTCCTCCATGAGGATGGTCCACAGGATTCATGGCCACACCACGAGTCTTGGGCCAGCTGCAATTGTCAAAGAAGCGTACTGTCAGCAATTAGTTCTATACCACCCAGGGAAAGAATAGCGCAGTACCTGTTGCGTTTCGCCTTGAACTTGTGGAACGCTCGTCCAGCCTTGAGCAAAGGCTTATCAATACGCGCACCACCGGCGACGATTCCGACAGTCGCCCTCGCGTTACCCAGTACGGTCTTCTTCGACCCGCTAGGCAGCCTGATTCGGGTCTTGTTGTCGTCGGGCGAGTGGCCGATGACGGTTGCGTAGTTTCCTGAAGTCCGTGCCAGCGCGCCGCGATCTCCGGGCTTCTCCTCAACGTTGCAGATGATTGTGCCTTCGGGCATCTCGCTCACAGGGAGGACGTTGCCGATGGAGAGCTGGGCCTTCTTGCCACAGTACACGAATGCGCCAGTGTGCAGTCCCTCCGTGGCGATGAAAGTCTCAGTGACGCGGCCATGCTTGTAGGGGTTTTGAAATTGAACGAGGGCGAGTGGTGCACCTCTATATGTAGCGGAAAGAAATACATATGAGGATCAAAGGGGATGGTGGGGGCAAATGCGCAAGGAGCAGGCGACGTACCGGCCTGAGTCGTGGATGATGTCCCTGACTACACCTCTAAGGTAGCCATTCCGTTCTGCGTAGTCGAGAGAGCGTAGCTTTGCGGGGTTCTTATTGAGGCGAGTATGAGATCTGAACTAAAAGCAAAGGGTTAGTAACTGGTTGGCAGGGCATGGAGAGCTGGAACTCACGATGGCATGGGCCTTCCTCTGGGCACGGATAACGCGACCCATTTATGAAGCTGGAAAGGAAGATAGTGATGTGTCAGTTTTATAGTCTACCTGTTGCAGCGTAATCGCTACTGTGTCCATTCAGTCCGGTCCACACTTCAATCATTCACTAAGCCCCCGCCCCTTGCTATCCTGTACCATCCATAGCTCCCTTTCAATCACAGAATCCTTCCTCCTCCACGTACCACACATCCTAGAAGCTCGAGGCTTAACTCACCTTATTTTGACGTCGTCCGGAGTAGTGCAGAAAGTGTTTCGCACGAGACCAATTCTGATGATCTTGACGGCCCAAACTTGAGTAAGCGGTATCTACGACGTGAAGACCACTATGGTCACTCATCGTTATTGTTGCAAAATCGTTAGATTGCCGACAATGTATATATCATAACAAGGAAAGAACCAATCAAGGAAAAGGAAGACTAGGGATATAAGTTAATATCAAGTACAGAACGAGAAACTGGCGGAGATCCTAGTGCTTCCATCCAATATGGAAGTGCGCAGAAGCAAACTCCTCATAGAAGATCGTAGTCGTCAAGCTATGAGAAATAAGGAGCTTCAGTGAGCGAAAATCCAAAGGTATCAGGAGTCCGTAATGTACTTCGTCGTTATATGTCATGACCGTCCGCTTGAGTTTGGATTGGTCGACCCAGGTGACAAAGTCTTCCATATGCCTATTTCCGGAAGAGATCTTTATATATCAATTGTGCCCGTGAGAAAAAGCTGCTGACCTTGTCACCAGGAATGCCGGATCAGTAATATTGTCTGGCCCAACCCGAATATGCCCTTGCTCGATAAATTTGACCGCCTGTCACAAAAAGGTCTTAGTTGAAGTGTCTATTTGATAAGAGGGGTATAGCTTACTGCGCTGATAGTTTCAGCCATCTTCAGACGACAGACAACAACGCCTAGTCTTCTTCGGCAGAAAGCCGCCACAGAGAGCTTGTTCTCTACGTCACTAAGCTTGGCATCGGAGTTCATCACGCCCATGTCATATAGTTTGGCAAGGACTGCAGCTTGCATTTTGCTTCGGAGTGGGTCCTGTGCTGGCAGAAGGGAGATGCGGTAGACGAAGCCTCTGATAGAGCCACAGAGCCGATTGTATCTACGAGATAAGGATGAGAGAGTGCCTCTAGACAATCAATGCTCTTTACGCACTTGTGGTATTCATCTCTATTTGGTAGATGATATCGTTGGATGACCTTGATTTCTCGAATATTCGCATCGTCCTTCCACTAGAAGAAAGAACATCAGTGCAATACCAGTAACACTTACGGTAGATGTACATACATTAAGCAAGTCTACTTTGCGTAGTAGTTTCTTCTCGTGGAACTTGAGTTCACGCATCGGGGCTGAAGTGGTGCTATTGAAAAACGAGAAGGAACCCTATTCTCGGTGTTTATGTGTATGATCACTCGGGGAATTTGGCCTCATTGCGCGTTGGTCCAGATCCCCATCCCAAGACACGCGCTTTCATCTACCAAATCGCTACGCCTCACCTCTGAACCTTGAACACCTGATAAGCTGCCAGTTCTAGCGTTATCTCAGATGGAAGCCGGGGATGGCAACATCAAGGTCGTCGTGCGATGCCGGCCGCTCAATTCCAGAGGTTAGCAAAACCAAAGGCACCCCACCTCGTCCTCCTAATCTGCTCCCCCAACCACTTCACCCACCAAGACTGACGCGATATATCACACTTTGATCAATGCAGAGATCGCTCGTGGCGCGAAGGAGCTTATTCGGATGCAGGGCAACCAGACGTTCCTGGACCCGCCAGACCTGACGACGGACAAGGGCGGTCAGGCCAGTCGCGGGGTCGAACGGAAGACGATGTCGTTCAGCTTTGACAAGTCATACTGGTCTGCGGGACCGAGGACGGATCCGGATTATTGCTCCCAGCAGACGTTGTATGAGGATCTGGGGAAGGAGCTGCTCGACCATGGATTTGCCGGGTTCAACGCGTGCATTCTAGCATGTGAGTTATGAAGGTCGTAATCAACGTTCTACTCGCTTCGGCTGACCGTATTGCTCTCAATACAGATGGTCAAACTGGTTAGTCGCGTCGACTGCTATGTTGCTCAAATGGTTACACCAAGCACAATGCTAATTCTGTTTCAGGGTCGGGGAAATCCTATAGTATGATGGGATGTGCGTGAACCTGACCTCGAAAAAAGCTTTTGACGAAGCTAAATAGATCTTTTCTAGATGGTGCCGATAAGGGCATCATCCCTCAAACATGCCAGGAGCTCTTCGACCGCGCTGAGGCAAGAATGGCGGCCGACCCTACAACCACCTGTACAGTTGAAGTGTCTTACATTGAAATCTACAACGAGAAAGTCCGCGACTTGCTCAATCCCCGCAATAAGGGCAATCTGAAGGTCCGAGAACATCCAAGGTGAGCCAAGTTGTCTGTATTTCATTGACTAGATGGTTGATCACGTCTTGTATGGCCATTCTTCTAGCCTTGGCCCATACGTCGAGGATTTGTCTAAGCTGGTGGTGGCCGGCTATGACGAAATGATGAACCTGATGGATGAAGGGAACAAAGCGAGGACGGTAGCAGCCACCAACATGAACGAGACGTGCGCCAACAGAATCGCAAGCCACATTACCCAGGCTCGGTCCCCGCACTGACACCCGGCTCAAAACAATAGGTCCTCGCGGTCACACGCCGTATTTACGCTTCTCTTGACCCAGAAGCGGCATGACAAGGACACGAACCTCGACACTGAGAAAGTTTCACGTATCAGGTCAACCAGATGTTATAATCGTGTTAATGCGCCGTGACTGAATATCTAGTTTAGCTTGGTAGATCTCGCTGGCTCCGAAAGAGCCAAATCCACCGGCGCGTCGGGAGCACAGTTGAAGGAAGGCGCAAACATCAACAAGTCCCTCACAACACTCGGAAAGGTTATATCATCACTCGCCTTAGCCTCGCAGAGTGAGGGGAAACCAAAGGGCAAGAAAGCGGCCGCAGCGGAGCATATCCCTTATCGCGACTCTGTTAGCCACGCTTCACTTCCTCAGTCGCGAAGTTGAACTAAGCACCTCGTATTTTCTTCGTAGGTCTTGACCTGGCTCTTGAAAGACAGCATCGGCGGTAACTCTAAAACCGCAATGATTGCTGCTATATCGCCGGCAGATTACGACGAGACCTTGAGCACATTGCGTTATGCGGATCAGGTGTGAAATCAGTATTATACATGTTCTGGAAAGCTTACCTACCATTTTTTGTATGATATAGGCAAAGAAGATCAAAAACAAGGCAGTGGTGAATGAAGATCCAAACGCGAAGCTCGTCCGGGAGCTCAAGGAAGAGCTTGAGATGCTTCGAGGTAGGATGGTTGTCCTGGTTAAGTGGTCAGCTCGTACATCCTGGCTAAATACTCTATCCAGCCCGAGTTTCTGGCTCGTCCGGGGAAGATATCTACGATCCCAAGGTTCCAGCAACATTGCAGAAGGTCACGTATCAAGCGAAGGACGGCACGATGAAGACAGTCACGAAGGCTGAGCTGCAAGAGCAACTCCAGTCTAGCGAGAAGCTGATGCAGAGCTTGAATGAGACTTGGGAAGAGAAACTCACTCGGACGCATGAGGTGCATAAAGAGCGGGAGAAGGCGCTTGAGGAGCTTGGAATCACCGTGGAAAAAAGTGGGATCGGTGTGCACACACCTAAGAAGGTGCGAATGAGAGTAGCCCGGATTGTATCAAAAAGATTGTTAATGGACGAGTTCTTCATAGATGCCGCATTTGGTTAACTTGGTATGTACAATATTTGCGAGCTCGTTGTTCAAATCGTCTCATAGTTTGCTTTTTAGAACGAAGGTGCGACCAGACCGTTTCTCAAATGACCTGTGTTGACAATCCCCGTTCTAGATCCTTTGATGAGTGAATGCCTCATCTACCAACTCAAAGAGGGTGACACTATGGTCGGTTGTTCCCATATCACGCTGAAACTCTGTGCAACGGGCTCTAACGAGCCTGTTATCTATCAGGTCGGACGCATGGGAGGCGAGAAGCCCGCTGCGATACGCTTGAGTGGGAACAATATTCTCGACGATCATTGCCATTTCGAGAATGTCGCTGGAGCCGTGACGATCACAGCTACAGCCGATAGCATTACCGTTAGACAGTCTTTCATTGCGAGCCATCGGCTATAAACTAACACCCAATGCTGTTTTAGTTGTTGAATGGGAAACAGCTTCCACCAGATCAAGTAGGTAGACATCTGCGATCATACCAGCATATTTCGCTAAATATTGGATTTACAGCCCTTCAAGCTGCGTTCGGGCTTCAGAATCATTCTGGGTCAGTGAGGATGAGGTTCTCCAGAGTCAAGTATTGACCTAACTTTACAGGTGACAGCCATGTATTTCGGTTTAACAATCCGGAGGAAGTGCGAAAGGCTAGGGATAAGATCAAGTCTCACTTGAGCAGATCAATTTCTGCGGCTGATGTGAATGATGGGGCCGAGTCATCCACCCCTCCAGGAACTCCTGCCGCTGGAGGAGATGCAGAAGAGGATGCAGATTGGGTGTACGCTCAGAGGGAAGCGGCGTTGGCACGCCTCCATGGCCTCGATCCCGGTCTGGACAGCCTTCCTGACGAGGATTTGAACAAGCTGTTCGATCGTATCACGAAGCTGAAGACGATGCGGGGACACGATTCACTCAATGGCCGTCCAGACAGCCGTATGGGGCTCTTCCGACCGGAAAGCAGCATGAGTCTCACCGATGACGTGTGGAGTGATATGCCTGGTCAAACATTCTATGGCGACTCTACAACAGACGATACGAGTCTGGAGACGAACCCTTTCGGGAGCCCCGAGGTCGACGAGTCTTCAAGGATGCAGGGCCAGCTTGAGGCGACGCAGCATGAATTCGAGAGTCGTTTAAGCGCGATAGAGGAGTCGGACCAAGCGGAAGACCTAAAGGTGGAGAAAGAGCATATGGAGCAACAGCTTCAGATCGTCCAGGTGCAGATGAAGCGGCTTATGGAGCTAAGAGCCAAGGGGATCAGTGAGGAAGGTTTTGAGGTGTTCGAGCCAACACTGTACTCCGCCAAGCAGTTGAGGCTCATCAAGAAGGTTCTAGAGCGATGGAGGGCTCATCGTGCTTTCTCCATGGCTGAAACGGTACTGTCCAGTGCTGTTCATGTGAAGGAGGCGAACGTGATGAGGTCAGTTCAGCGACACTGACTGACAATGCACATGCTGACAGGCGGGGATTATACAGCAAAGAACTATCGAAGGATGTTTCTTACAACTTCACCATTGCTACGGCTGGTTCACTGGCGGCTCCCGCTTCAGCATTGGACACCATTGCAGGTCTGGAAGACTTTGGTGATGTTATTGATGCGGCCGTTCCGTCAGTTACACAACCGGCAGTCGCTGTCAAGGTTATCGACAAGCGAAACAGCGCAATCTATACGTGGTCACTCGACCGGCTTCATCAACAGCTTCAGCGGATGCGGAACCTCACAAGTTTCATCGATCGTCCATCAATATCTCGGCATTTCTCTTCTTCCGAACCCTTCTACGACTCTCTCGCACCAGCTTATTCGTTCATTGGAAATTCACTTGTCTCGCTTGTCCCTTTGGGGCGGAAACTCTCATCAACATCCATATTACCCATCTTTTGTCGCTATACTGCAGAGGCTATCGGCTCCTGCCGCATCGACATGAAGGTGGCCACACCGTTACCTGCCGGAAGCTCTCCTCGCGGCTCGCTACCTTCCACCCGTTCATCCTCACCGTCTCCAGCGCCTAAGGCTGCCGGTGCATTCAAACTTACGTTCTTTGTTACTATCGACAACATCAAGGGCCTCTCGTCTATCGACTTTTCTTCGCTCCATTGTCAGATTCGGTTATCCTCATTCGTCGGACCCCGGGCGTTATCAGCAAAGGCTGGCGGGTCGAAAGGCGCGCCAGAAGAGGTCTATGTGTCGAAGGCTCTTGACATGGATCAATCCGCCTTATCCGAATTAAAGTTACGACATACATTCTCCGTCATGGTCACGTCAAAGGTGGCGGCTTACCTTCGCGAGGGTTACGCACCAGTGGAATTCTTTGCAGTGGTCCGCCCGACTTACTTGGAACGGCTGGAGCGCTGGGACGAGATGAGGGAGCAGAGGATGATACCACCACGGCCAACAGATGGCGAAGGACCACCGCCACAGCTTCCACCCATGCGACGATCAGAGACCGACTTTCTCGTTGAACAGGTGCACAACGCGGTTGCATGGCTACAAGTCTGTGAACTAGGGCCCGATGGAGCATACGCCCCCGTGCCAGTCGTCACCACAGGACCATTGGATCCGGGATCGTTCCGTTTGCGCCAGGGTCTTCAACGCCAACTCGTAATCACGCTCTCGTCGGACTCGGGCAGGCAACTCCCTTGGGTATCGGTCTCGCGAGTCAGGCTTGGTAACGTGCGGGTATTGGATCAGAAGGGTCTGGTACACGAGTCGCAGGCGAGGGATCCAGTGGAGTTGAAGCTGTCAAAACAACAGAGCGTGGAGTTCAAGCCTGACGGCTCTGGTCTGTTGTCAGCCGAGGCGCTATGGGACTCAGGCGCACACGACTCGGTACTCTTGAACCGGGTGACGCCTGCTACACAGCGCGTACTCCTGACGCTTACATGGCACGTGGAGGTCGAATGTTGCGCGGATCCTGTACAATTCATGACGGACGTGGCTGTCACGATGATGACCCGAGATGCCCGACCCCCAACAAACTTTCTGACTTTCCTTGGGACATCGAAAGTGCTAACGAAGACGAGTACGGTGTTCAGTCTCCGTCTGACGCCCCCCCTAACACGCTCGCCTGGGGAGTTATGGCGGTTGGACACGTCCGAGATGTATGTTCGCGGTGAGGATGTACTTGGGACGTGGAAACCTCGCGGCGTCTCGGTCGTTGAAGACTTCACCAGACTGGAGAGCCAAGCACGGAGATCTGCCGACGTACAAGCCATCAAAGCTATTCTCGCTGCATCCTCGACTGGTACACCAAGGAAATCGCGCCCACGTGAGAAAGATGACAACGAGATCTTGCGGAAATCGTTGAGTTTGTGGCAGCAACGAACAGGATACTCTGGAAACGTAAATCCATAAAAGATTATGTGGTCGGAATGAGGTCACTGACTATGTCTCGTAGACGATCCTCAAGCAAGAGTCAGAAGCGTCTACAACTTCGTCAGCTCCCTCATTTGTCTCATCGCCATCGCCGCGGACGATCAAAGTGGAGCCCGAACCACTGAAACTTGTCGGTCAAGCCAAGATTGTGCGACGGAGGTCAGTCAATGGATGCGGCCTGTATCTCACTGCTTCTGACGGTTATGTTTATAGCGACTCGTCGATCAAAAAGGGCCATTTAATGCTCCTTGTAGATGCTGGTGAGAGCAAATGGGAGAGACGATGGTTTGTTCTCAGAAGGTACACAGCACCCTCCTAGTAACAGAGCCAAGGCAGCTACTCACCAGCGCGTTTATATCTCAGACCTCATCTTTACATATATGCGCATTCGAACGAGTTGGACGAGACCGGTGTCATCGCTCTGTCTGGGGTGAAAGTGGAGTATAACTCTGACATGGAGGATCTCTTCGGGGTAAGTTGGGAACATTGGCCGACTCCCGGTTTAATGCACGACTGACAAGGATTAACTTTTAACCTAGCGCAAGCACACATTCACTCTTTTTACCGCCTCCAACTCGCATGCACTTTCTGCGCCTAGTGCGAAGGAACTTCAATCATGGATACTCAAATTAGACCCAACACATGTCTAGTGTCTGTCTCGTGGATCATCGTTTCGTTCTCTTTCTTCCATATATCCTTCTAGATGGTGTGCATATTCGCATCTTGTTTCTCGCTCGCTTCATCTGTTTTCTTCATTTCGGAATACTCCAATTGCATATCATTGTCTATAAGCCGTGCATTATTACCGCTATCTCATGATTATAAGTGTCATTGGCGGTCGGAAAAGGTCTGATTCGGTCCGTTTTCGGAAGCGGAGGTTTCGATGTGACCCCCGTCTATATCCGCGGGCTGGACAACGGTCGCCTGTCAGTCCAACCACCAACAACGTGAAAGGCGTCCTACACACAAAGGTAGCCAAAAGGCGAGACCGTTGATCTCACTCGCTTTACTTATTGGAAGCAGCAGCCATCGAGCATAGTTGGAGGTACCATCGTCTTATCCACAGCTTCCTCTTTTCAATAATCGGACTGCGAGAAAAAAAGACTCCCCTTCGGGCTTGTCTTAGTATCGCACTGTTAACGAAATCTTCTGCGGTTCCCGCCGTAAAGAGAGCGCTCTGTTGAAAGAGAAGAAAAAAAAGAAGAAATACTAGCGCTGTACCGAGTGCTGAATACTCTCTTCGTGGCCAAAACACAACCCTGGATATAGAGGGAGAAAATCGCGAAATCAGTATGAATCCGGCCGACTTCATCGCCAATCCGCAAGCGTGGCTACAACACCAGCCCCTCCCAGCTCAGACCACGTCCATAGCATCCTCATCGTCGGCACAACCAGCGCACTATGTCCAACAGCAGCAGCAACGAGCCACGAACTTCGCAGGGTCGTCCATCCCCACGACTTCGACGACGTCCCAGTATTCACAGCACGCGCTCTCAAATGCATCCCCCGCGCCGACCAATCTGAATCCGTTCTACAGCTTATCGTCTGGATCTGCGAACGGTAATGGAATCGGGAGCTCCGGTGCGCTCTTCAGATCTTACAATTTGGACTGGCTAACTAACTTTCGCCGCGTGTCGCCTTCCCTAAATGAAGGCTCCACTGGCTCATCATCGAGCACATTCTACCCGCAAGCGTACCTACCAGGCTTCTACTATCAGACGAACACGTCGATACCTGTTTCAACGTACTCTTCGCTCTCAGGAGCGACCACTGTTCCGCCGAGTGCTCAACAGTCGTCGTCGACGACGTCGGTGACACAGCTTTCACTATCACAGCCTCAAGCGCGGCAGCAAGCCCAACAATCATCGCAACAACAATTAGGCCAGCTAATTGTGCAGACCCAGCAACAATCTCAGCCCCAACTTCAACAGACGACGCAGCAACCACCACAGCAACAGCAGCCACAGCCACAGCAACATGTCACGTTGAACAGTCAGCAATCCCAGCAGATTAACGATCAACAGCAGAGCTCAACTCATCAGACGTTAGCTATCGAGTCAGTACAATCTGTGTCATTAGAGTTGAAGAATTGTTGGCTGATCTCGCGTAATCTGGTAGCCCTTCGCTCGTCGGACTGAATGGAACGAACCCGTATATGAACATGACATATTACAGATATCCTCAGCAGTCGAACGGTCAACAGCCGACGACTACAAGCATGGCGCAAATGTACCAGATGCAGAGTCCGGTGTATCAATACATGCAAGTGCCGCAGGTCGTATCTCCGGCACAGCTCATGCGGTCTCCTAACTCGTACCCGAATGTCTCTGCCTCGCGACCGCCGTCAGTTCAACATCCTGGCACCTCGCAGACTCCGCCAGTAGTTAACGGCACCTTGGGAGCTTCTGTTGCAGTCCAACAGCCAGTCGCGTCGTCTTCTGGAGCTCAGGGACCATTGGCGGTCCCGTCTGCTTCCAGTTTAGTTTATAAGGATATCCTTACTCCACAAACGTTGGATAAGCAGCCGGAAACGGTTGCCCATTCGCTTCTCAAACGTTTGGAGCAATGTGATTACTCGGATATCAATCTCGCAACGCGGCTTGACATCTTGGCGAAGATCCGAGATAACGCAGGCAGAGACTTTTACAAGGTTTGGGCCAGGTCTGATGTGGGTATGGATGTGCTGAAGGATTGGTTGAAGACAATCACCGTGATGGAAGGCTGGGATGAGACATTGATGCCGCTTCTTTTCGTGAGTTGTTTCCATAATTTTTTTCTCCTTATCCTATCGCGTATCTGATTGCATATGGACTGTGACAGGTCATCGATCGACTACCAGTAGGCATCGAGATGCTGACATCGTCCAAAATCGGAAGGATAGTCAAGAGAGTAGTGAAAGATCCACCTAACGCTGGTAAGCCAGCAATCATATTGGCCATTTTGCATGGTTTTGTAGTAGTTGCCCTTCTCCGAAGTAGACAAGCCCTGTCCGCAGACTTTGCATTCGCGTTCAACAATTCAGTTTGTGATCAAAGAAACAAAAAATCGTTCTGACTTGGTTTCCTTCCTCTCTGGCGCACTTTAGCCGCCAAAGACCTGGCTACAAATATTGAAACCAAATGGAGAGCCCTCATCCCCTCTGATCTCCCAGAACAAAGCGGGCCTAGAGAGGACGACGGTGAGCACGATTTTCTCATCTAACTCGCGTAGCAGACACTCAACGTACACTCTTTCAACTGCGCAGATGTTCGGAGCAAGAAGCGTAAACTTGAGGCGCCGGCACCCAGAGCGGCACCGCCGAAGAAGCAAGCCATCGCCCCGCCGAAACCTACAGTCGTCAAGAAGGTGACGGTCCAACCAACAAAGGATTCCAAAGTAGATTCGTCTTTCTTCTCGTCAAAACCCAAGCCGAAGCTCCCCAGCTTCCGAAAGATCCCAAGCGCACAGTCCGCGGCATCGAAGAAGGAAGAACCCGATTCGGCGGTGGCGCAGCCTTCATCGATGGACCCATTCCAAGAGGCAATGAAGCTGATGCACATGGGAAAGAATACCCCTCCACCAGCTGCTCCATCCATGGAATCGTCGAACAGTTTGACCGGTACACCACCTCTGGTCGTGGAAGCGAAAGTGATGCTTGGGAAGAACGGGATGCCGAAGAAGAAGGTCACGTTTCCGACGGACGATAAGCTGGTTCTGATTAAGTACATTGAGCGAGCGATATACGAGGATGAACGTACTGGAGAGGTGTGTGAAATTGCGCGAAACATTTGGTCTAATCTCAAAAAAGAAGGGAACGAGGAACGCTAAAGAAAGAAACGTTGTTTGTTTCTCCCCTCAACAGGAAATGCATCACTCTTCATATCGAGACTTGGATATCGATGAAGGTCACGCGCTTCACGCGACGATGTTTGAGGAGCAGATTGATTTTTACGAGCCTCAGCGTGAGTCCCCATCTAACCTGTCTCTCACAGCGAAATGCATTGCGTGTATCGGGCTCTCGACTGAATGTAAAAACATGTCACGTGTGCATTGTACAGTCATAGAATTCCCGGAAGACGTGTTGGAGAGGCTCCCACGCGGTACGGAGAGCACGGAGATTGCCGCGCAAGAAGAAAGAGAGAAGAGCGCTCTCATGGCCGTATACATGTCCCCGGCACACATCCCGGACACTCCGAGCGACCTGATGCCCGGCTTTGACGCGGCGCCGGATGAGTCGCAGGTGGTGATGATGCTTCCCGGAGGAGAGGTGGCGAGCCTGGAAGCACCAGCCGCACCGATCGTCACCGCATCGTTACAAGACCTCCTGGCGAAGATCTCGGGTAACAAAAGTCAAGCTGCGCCACAGCAACAGTTCGGCGTCGGCTCCTATAACGGTCAATATGCTGGATATGTTGACCAGGGCCCGGAAGAGGAGGTCTCATGGGGCACGGGTAGTGGAGGCGGGGGTGATGACACATATGGGGTAATGCACGGACAGCAGCACGATACATTGGGCGGGAATAATGGTGGTCAGCAACAGGGCGGGTGGAATGGACATGGCCTGCCCCCACCGACAGGTGGTCAGTTCAGTGATGAGTGGGATAGCAATCCGCCCCCTCAGTCACGTGGATGGGGTGGCGGAGCCGGAGGCAGTGGTGGTCAGAAACAACGGCAACAGCAGGGGAGGAGCAACATCCCAGCTGGGATTAAGATTAATGCACCTTGCAAATTCTATAATGGACCTTTCGGGCAAGTCAAAAACAATCCTCTCTCCATCTTTTCTCTTGCTGTTTGTTCCCCCAAATCATTCTTTTTCGATACGGGCGCAATTCGAGCGAATCGCAGTCGGCTTCCCTTCCATGGGAAAGCACGATTCCGTTACCCTCTGCCCTGACTTCTGCGACAACGTGCAGGCCTGTACTGACTGTGTCTCCCCTTCTTTTCTTTTTCTCTAGGTGCCGGAATGGAAGCACTTGTGCTTTCATTCATGGACAACGCGAGTGAATGATTTTCCAGTCTTGTTCGTTCCTCTTGTAGATTGCATCTCTTTATCGCCACCACTGTTCATTCGTTCCTCTTGTCACTTCTCGGGCTCCTTGGCTTCGGGCTCCGAATGCATAACTTTTTTTTGTTTTGTTTTTTGGATATGATCGTATAATCATAATCATGCACGTGTATAAGAGGTCTCTGACTCAGTTGGGCATTCTGTGTTGAAAAGAACACGCAGGGTCACGGCGGGGATCGCGATGCCATTTCACATCACCTGACTCGTTCTGGGGGCGTGCCGCGGCTTGAGCCCATAACGGGACCGGGACTGGAGACGAACAAGCCGGGAACAACGACGTAAGTGGCGGGTTACGAGTCAATCGTTCCACCTCCCCAGACGTCACCAACCCTCAATCGGGGCGTCGAGGCATTCTATAAAAGCCAGACGTCAAATCGGAACATTCAACACCTCAGCTTGTTTAACAATCGAACAACTACATCTCAACTGCAATTGCCCTTTCATCTCTCACTCAATCCCACAGCTCAATCGACAATGTCACAGACCGTCGAAGCCGAAGCCTTTCTCAAGAGGCTCTCTGGACTTTCGAACGATCCTGGCACTCCCCTCACCTCGGCCATCGCGCCATCCCTCGAGGACGAGACTGCCCTGAGGCGTCTTTTCGCGACCGAACGCGATCACAAACGCCTTCAGAACCTAAACGTCGGCCTCGTGGACGTCTTTGGAGCCTCTACCGATTGCATCCGAAACATCCGCGCTAGGCAGGTCAAAGACGCGGCTGATCTCACCGACAAGTATGTGATGGCTTTGGATGACAAGACACGCCGTAAGGACGGCGAGCTCGCCATGGCGTCTACCTTTGAGGACTTCAAGTCCCGCTGGGCCATCTTCTCCGAGGGGGCGCTGAGCCAGCTGACCGACTGGACCGGAGTCGTCGCGGCTGGCGGCAGCGTTCTAGCCTGTTTGGCTCCTCTTCCCGACAGGATCGTTAAGCAAGGCTCAAAGAGGGCCATTCGCAAGTATTATCACTCAGAAGCGTATCCTGCCTCGGACATCGATCTCTTCCTCTACGGCATGACTCCCGAGCAAGTACGTTCCACTTCTCCCTCGGCAGCGGCAGAGTTCGGACATTAATAACAGATCATCTGCAAATTTAGGCGGAAGAAAAATGCAAGGCCATCTTCGCCGCAGTGCGAGACTCGGTGCCATGGGAAGTCACCACCGTGAGGACCAAAAACGCTGTCTCGATTCACTGTCAGTGCACGGGAAGAGAATTGACGCTGCTTCCATCGCTTGACTGACATTGAGGATCTTTTTAGGTCAATACCCATATCGATCGGTTCAGATCGTCCTTCGTCTTTACCACTCACCGGCCGAGATCCTCGCTGGATTCGATGTGGACTCGTCCTGTGTGGCTTTTGACGGTCAACACGTCCTCGCTACTCCGCGAGCGGTCATATCGTTGATCACGCAGTCGAACAAAGTCGCCATGGATCGAAGGTCTCCCTCGTAAGTGGAAAACCTCGAGCCATCCGACAAGTGTATTGACATCGTCTGATACATCTATCGCCTTTCAACCAGGTACGAAGTTCGTCTTGCCAAGTACGCCCAGCGTGGCTTCGAAATCCATATTCCCGAGCTGAAACGTGAGGATGTGGATCCCACTGTGAGTCGCGATCCACAAGACATTTCTTGAGTTGATCTGAAACGCTGATCATTTCATGGACCATCCGGCTTGAAAATCCAGATCTTTGAACGCGCCCTTTCCCGTGTACCCGGACTCGCCAGACTCCTGGTGTTGGAGAAGCTCTCGACCCAAGAGGCTCGAGACAAGTACCTCGGTGTACGACGCACCATGCGTGGGCGACCGGCTGACCCATCCAACCGTTACCGTCGCCGCGATCGGCGTTTGAAAGGCGACTTGAAGGCGCAAGCCGAGTTTGGTGGTCTTCAGATGAGCGATTATGACGTCGCCTTCCATATCCCGTATGGTCCTGGGATCGATGCCAGGAAGATCGAGAAGATGGTGTACCAGACTGACCTCGGAATGAACAGGTGGGCGCAATAACCGTCATCAGGACTAACTCTTGCTGACGTTGTGAACTTGCGATATGTAGTACCTTCAATCCAAAGAACAAGGGACGCACTCTTCACCGTCATCCTGCCTTCTTTGGGACGATGGAAGAGGCTATGGAGGACTGTTGTGAGGTGCGTATGGAATCAAGTATGTCCCCTACAATCGAGAATTGACCCCCCCCCCCAATCTTGGTACAGCACTGTCGTGCCCCCGAGACGGACGAAGAGAAAGAAACGTTCACCAAGGAAAGCGAACAGTTCCTGACCGGTCGGATTACGTGAGTAACGATTCTCCTCCAGCATTCACCATCATGTCGGAAAAAAACACTCAATCTGAGACATCTACTTCCTCAGATTCATGCAAGAGGACCCTGGCCGCCAGAGCATGACCGGTAGCTTCCGCCCGATCGATGAGGGCGAATGGTCCGACCAGGCGTACATCCGACCCGTCACCCGTCTCTTCACGTCCATCGCCGCTCACGATCGTGCCGTCGCTGCGGACTTTGTGAAGAAGAACGCTGATTCTATCAAATGGCGAGACCATGTCGGTCGCACCGCGTTGCAATTCGCGATCCAGTGCTCAGCTCGCGACATCTGTAAGGACTTGATCCAAGCTGGTGCGAGAACGACCGCGAGGCTCGTGGACGGTAGGTCGTCGTTGCACCTGGCTTGTCAACTGCCAGATATGGAGGATGTCGTCACTGCGATGTTAATGAAGAGCGATCAGACGGCGACGGAGATCATGGAGCGGGAGAAGGCCGAAGGGAAGAAAGCAGGTAGCGACGTCGAGATGAAAGATGATGAGGCCAAGGTGATTTACACGATTCCTAGAGGCTAGAAGCACACACTGAAACTCACTCGATATCTAGGTCCAGGATTCTTCGGATGATGACTGGACGGATCAAGAGGAGCACGAAGAAAACGAGGACTATTCCGAAGCCAAGAAGAAAGTACAACCCCAACCCGCTACCGGAGCACCGCCCGCTGAGGACGACGTTCTCGAAGACACTGACGAGCCTGATGTGCTGGACGTTGATGCGGCTGATTGGGACCAGGGGATGACTCCATTGGGCGTGAGTGACTATAGACAATGCTCCAAAACTGAAGAGTGCTTACTTTATGTCCCCCCCCCTCCTCATTAGTATGCCATCATATCTGGATCCCTGCCTATTGTTAAGATTCTAGTCGAAGCGAAAGCGGACTGCAAAACTCCTCTAAAGGCCCGAGGATATGGCGTCAACACGTTCCACCCTCTGTCGTTGACGGCCCTCACGAAAGATGAGAGCGTCGCTGCTCAGATCGCCGCCTACTTGGTAGCCGCAGGTGGAGCCACCTCTGCGGCAGCCGATGAAGACACCGTCACCGTCTTCCATCGCCTGGTGGCTTACAATCGAGTCGAAACGGTCGCCACTCTCCTCAGGGTTGATCCCACTGCCAAAACTGCCGCTCGATTCCTAACGCCCAGCTGGAGTGATGCTGTGAGCCCTGTGGTCACAGCCTTTGCGGGTGGTTGTAGGGCAATGATCGCGGTGTTGATCGCCTATGCTGGTAGTCGCGTGTATGTCGACAAAGAGACGTTTGAAAGAAGCGTAGCTGCTACGTGAGTATCTCATGTTTTTCCGCCGAAGCTTTGGAGGCCATCTGACATTATTATTATTATTATTTTGCGCGTGAAGTCCGAATCCCTCTTATCAGCTCAAACAGGACGACGCATACACACGGGGTGTGACTCAACCTCTCGAGGTTGCCCTCTTCAATCGTAACGATCTTTACCGCCTGGCCATCGCGCTTGAACCAGACTCAGCAAGGACCTCCGTGCCGAAACAGATCTACGGCTATCGACAAAACGCGGATCAACGGCGATCTTTGCTTGATCTTCTCCGGGGGAATATCGATGAGCTTAATACATTACTTGCGGGGACCACACCAGCAAACGATACAGTGAAGGAAATCAACAACGGACCCAACTATGGAAGCATCCTGGACCTCGAGCAAATGGAAATCTCGAGCAAGACTGGTTGGGAAGCGGAGGCAATCCTACTCGAGAAGCAGGTCGTAGCGATGCAGAAGAAACGCAGCGATGACGGTGGCGCTGCGCCTAAGCAAAAGGCAAAGGACGAGGCGGAAAAGAAGGTCAAGGCTGAGAGGATGCTCAGCTACTACCAAGATGCCGTCACACAACTAGAGCAGATCGGCGCAAAAACCTGGAACGAGATTTTCCCGGAGGAGCCTTCCAACTGGAAGGTCAATCTGGGAACCCAGGACAGTTCGAGTGCCGAGCCTGCAAAGGCTAGCACGACCAATCCTCCCACGAGGCGATATCTACTATTCGGATCTCATATGGTCTCCGCCGCTGGAGCCCATTTGACGCCGTTATACGATGAGCTGTTTGAGGCCATTTGGGCAGGGAACACTGAGAAGGTCGAGGAGATGTGTTTACCTCCAATCGAAGGACGCAAGCCAACCCGGAAGGATCTGTTACAAGTTACAGCCGGCGTCGTTTTCCGCGACTTATCGACTACCAGCATATACAGCTGTGAGTTTGAGGTCTTTTATTTACCCTTGTATCCTAAGCTGAGGACTCTTGCAGTGGGCAACAATATGTACACCACACTCTTCGTCGCGTTACGCGCTCGGAAATGGGCCACAGCAAAGGCTATAATGGCGATCGCGAAAGCACAGCGACATCAGGACGAACAGGATGGATCCACGCCATGGAAGGGACGGATTGCGCTAGGTCAGCCTTTCATGCTCCTTACATGTCCAAACAGCCGTATATCTCATAAGTTACATATAATACAGAGAACAGTGACGACGAGGAAGACAGTGACGCCGAGTCCGACGATAGTGCTGTCACGCCGACTAAACTGGGCTTCGATACCATCGCCGCAAGGTTCTCGACTATCAGTGTAGATGTAGATCCTGCGGAGCTGCTGTCCCGGGTATTCTATATGCCCATGGACGGCGTACATTCGGACTACATTCAAGTCATCACAATGGCAATCTATAACGACGACCTGGACATGTTCAAAGAGATATGCGACGTGAGTGCACCCGCTCTATTGCTATTTTCCGTCGTACTGAATGTTACTTGGATGTACTAGCTCATGTCGTGTCTAGATCAGCCCCAGTTACCCAGTGTAAATTCGTCTATTCTGGACTGTATCCTAAAGAAGGATACACCTTCTATTCTTCATGTACGTACTAGCTCTATTTCTCCAACCCCTATGCTCACTTGAATTTTCAAAAGGAATATATTCGCCGTACTGGCGAAGGCTTGGCCCTCCCAGAGGAACAGACGTCGCCTGGCGCCGAGACAGCCGAAGTGGACGACGAAGAAGATCACAAACTCTATATGGGTTTGAATGTTCATGGGAAGAAGCGGAAGGATCTAGCGAAGCAGGGCGATCCAAATGCTCCAGCCACTGTGGAAGGGAAATTGATCCCGTTGCTCTGGAAGGCAGCGTCAAGCCATAGCCTGTCTATCATTGACTATCTTGCTGGTCCTCAACCGCTCGAGGCTTACAAACAATACCTCTCGACCGCGACGAAGCCAGCAAAAAAACTTGCCGCTATATCCGACCTTGCTACTCAGCTCCCAATGCTCCTAGGCTTCAATATCAACCATCTCGGCGAGTCTGCTGTCCTTGCGACAGCATCATCTGCCGATACATCGGATAACGCGATCGAGACGCTGAAGAAGCTTATGGCGCGCTCACCAAAACTGGTCGCTACTGCGATCAACACACAAGTCAAATTGCAACGCATCACGCCACTACTAGCTGCATGTGGGACCCTCAGGAAACCGGAACTTGTAGATTGGCTGCTTTCCAATGGCGCGGATTCACGAGCTCGAGACCAGAGAGGGTAAGTTTTCGGATGCTTCTTAAAGCAGGAACCTAGAGCTGATTCGAGGCCTTCCTAATAGATGGAACATCTACCATCTGCTCTGCGCATACCCTGATGATGATTACACCCTTATCAAGCATGTGATTTCTAAGCTTCCGGAGAATGTTACGCAGACCTTGATGACCCAACAATCCCGAGGCCGCCAGAATACCGTGCGTGCAATACAACTCTATCTAGTAGATTCCTGGCCTAAAATTTGACGACGTTTTCCTATCAGCCGCTTGCGATTGCGGTCAAGACAGGAAACCTTGGTCTCGTTTCGCTCCTCCTTCAGACCGCCAATGCCTCTGTCAGGCCTACCCTGTTGCTACGTGACGTGACAGGATCCATCCCCCTACATTCGGCCATTCTCGCTAGTAACTCCCAAATCGTATCTCTCCTGGCCGCAGCAGGTCCCCCCGAAGCGTTATACATGGAGAACGGCGTCGGTCTGACACCCTATGAGATGGCGGCTTACATCGCATTGAACGCTACCCTCCGAGCACAAGGATCCCCAGAGGGGTGTCACACCGTATACCGGAGCAACCCATCACAAGCTCAGACAGTACAGGGCTTCTCCGTGTGGAACTATGGTGGGCCAACTCTTGACCCGCAACCAGGATACAAGAGGGAGGATGAAGCGGAGATCAAGAGCCTTCGTAAGGTTTTAGACGCTGTCATTGCTGCCGGGGTTTTGTCAAAGAAACCACAGCTCCTGGAAGCTCTGACCGCGTTTGCGGCTCAAGCAGAGAGGGACTGGGAGGCCTCCAAACTCGACGGGGGTATGATCTCGAACGAAGAACAAGCCCCTCCTCAACCTACTATTCTCGGGCTTCCTAATCTAGGCATATCAGCCGGAGCGAGTTGGAAGATGGATACGTCTGATCCTACCAAGACGCTCGAAGTCTTCTCGAAAGCGGTGGTTCCAGTTCATCAGCGTACTCTTGTTCATCTCAAGGACGTCCAGGAGGTTGTTTTCAACGCAGTGGATAACTCCGAGGAAAAGAAGAGAGTTGAGGACGATGGTGGGCTGGTGTATGAGGAGGAGGATGTGGATAATAACGACCGCTCTGAGTTCTTCCTCAACGGTGGAGTTTGGCAGCCGAAAGATTATTTCTGAGTGTGGGCGTTTATTTTGGGAGCAGAACGGCGCTTTAGTTCTCATTAATTGAATATGATGTGGTCTAACCGTGTCCAACGAGACGTTCCGGAAGGCATTCATGAGAAAATCAAACCGCTAAATCGTTCAATATATCAATCCGAAAAGCTTTTTCGACTGCACTGGCCCTCATGTTACCACTCCCTTCGCCACAGCCAACTCCGCATTAATGATGCTACTAGTCGCAGCTCCTAAAGCCACGTTGTTCACCAGCACCACAAACTTGATGTCCATGACAGGGCACTCCCTGATTCTCCCCACATTGACACCAGCTCCGGCTTGGAAATCGCGATCGAGGCGAGGTTGCGGGCGATCTGGCTCATCGTGGACGTATATGGACTGTACCGGGGCCGAGGGGCACTGGAGCTCCTGCGCTTCTGTGGTATATTTGACCATGGCTGCTCGCACCTCTTCAATTGATGGTGGCGGACGTCGTGTGAACCGTACGGAGACAGTTTCCGTATGGCCCTCGATAACCGGGACACGCGTGCACGATGCAGAGACGCGGATAGGCGACGTCTCATGCAAGTCAAAGCCCTTTCCATCTGCCGTGATGCCTCCTAGAATCTTGGCTGTCTCCCACTCCATCTTCTCCTCTTCACCGCTAATGAAGGGCACAACGTTGTCCATAATATCTAAGCTCGGAACACCAGGGTATCCTGCGCCGGAGATGGCTTGCATCGTGCTGACCATAACTGTGTCGACGGGACCGAACGCTTTTTCTAACGCGGCGAGTGGGACGACCAGGCCAGTCGTGGAGCAATTGGCATTGGCGACGATGAACCCTCGAGTAAGTCGTGGTATCTGGAGTGAGCGCTGGTGAGGTATGATGCAGAGGTGGACGGCGTTGACGAGAGGCACGATGAGTGGTACGGCAGGGTCTCTACGATGATTCTTCGCATTTGAGAAGACGGCTAGTTCAGCGGCGCGGAACTCCAGCTCTGGTGCGATGCAGAGAAAAATATGAGTTCTTTGACCTAATGGGCCGAACCTCGCCTGTTATATCAGTCCTGCTCACCAACTTCGCCAGCGACCTCTGCGTCTAGGCCAGAAAACACGATCGTGCAGTCCTTGAAGAGCTCCGCTTTGCACTCCCGGACGATCAAATTTTTGGCAATTTCAGGTATTGGCCGTACTTGTTTCCACTTGACGACTTTGTCATATGGGCTCCCAGCGGATCGGGGGCTCGCGCCAAGAGTGTGAAGATAGAAGTATGGATGTGACGCGAGGAGCAAGATGAATCGCTGACCAACGGTTCCTGTGGCACCTAGTACCCCGACGTTGATTTTTTTAGTGGAAGACATCTTAGCTTGGTAGTTTCCGAGCTAGACGGGAGATATTAGGAGTCAAGGCAGAGCGTCCCATGAAATCTCAGACGATCGGCCGATATGTTTGTCCTGCTGAGAACACCAAATGTTGGCGTCTCAATCCATCGTTTGCTCAACTTACCACATACAACCCCAATTATCCTCCGAAACCGAAGACATAGTGTCTCAGACGTAGCAAGGTGAAACAGATACAATCAGAAGCACGGATATTATACCAGAATTGTCGACTAACCGCAAGTTCGTTTACAATCAGTTCCTCTAAAATGGCCAACACGGAAGAGGAATATCAGCAAGTGAGTGGGAAGCGTGATTCCTTTGGACAGGAGCTGACTTTTTTGTCTTTTATAAATAGATGCAGGTCTATCCACCACACGTATTGTACAACTCCCAATCGCTGCATACTGTCAAATTCCTCTCTTCCTCTTTCGCTGGTGCGGTAGCAGGTGTGCTTGGATTGGAGAACTTCCTTGGCTTTGGCTTCTTTGCAGGATCTACACTAGTCACTTCCCTTTCTATCTGGCTGATCCGGTGCCAAGGACGACCAAAGAAGTACATGTTGGGCGGGATGTGGGAATTAGCGAATCCGGGCCAGGATAACCTCTTCTCGTACATTTTGTTTTGGACGCTATTCTATGGTGAGTACGCAACATCTTCATCAAGAACTCTTGCTTCTCGCCTATTTGCACGTGCTGAGGGACCATACACCTATTTTCACTTTCTTCGGCAGCCTTGGTTCATGGTATGTGCAACCCTGCTCGCGATTGAACTCTGAGTTTAACTCTGCGGCTACCCCCTTTCCTAGTATACGACTAGACTGCCTGGAATCACCTGTTTCTTATGCATGGCTCTGAAAGGAGCAGCCACACCCCTGCCTCGTGTTCTAGGAGGTCACTTGTTTGGATTTCCCGGTCCTGGGTGTCAAAGCAAGATCCCCATCATAGGTTTCTTCCACCCGTTGTTATTCTTTTCTCTCAATTCTTCCGGGCCCTCTGGTGGATTATGGTCAGACTGCATAGTCCGCTCTTTTCGCTCTTTCTGCCATATATTTCGTGGGCATGGTATGTGTGGTTAGACCATACAGTTCAGTTATGTATCCAGCTCTTTGGCTCACTCTTCTCAACATGGCATTAGGTGTTCCTCAACCCCATTTTGCATAGGATGCTTGGAAGCAATTCACGACGACTCACTCATCTCTGATACATTATGTAACTTTGGCTCGGCTACGATCTTTGGCAATGGGCGTCAAATCTTGAACCACCGAGACGGAAGCTGCTCCACATCATGCTGCTGTTGGGCCAACCATTGGTCTTACACAACCTTGAACTGGAGGTGCTGGAAGGAGATAGTTCGTCATGCTTGCTCAGCAGTGGGGTAACCACAAAGGCACCGCCCATTGCTCTGCCGCCACGTTATTTCCATTGTGAGGGGCTAACCGCATGATTCTGGCAACCTTTAAAGGGCTCCAGGCATGTTATTCCACTCTCCCCAGATCTTAGGTTCTGGTGCCTGCCTTTGTGCCCCATTCCCGCTAAGGCGAACCAATGGCACCAATCTTCTATCTGATTTCACTTGACGCCTGGTCCTCAAAGCCACGATAGAGTCACCCCACGTTTACTTCCCACCTGGCAGGCCTACAACACGTGGCGACCCTTCTCTTGAGCGCTTGCGTTCTCAGTTAATGTTGGCGCCTCATTCCCGGATCACTTCTCCGAGTTGTTTAGGACGAATTGGAGATGCCGGCCATGTTGTAGGTATCTAATACCTTGCAATGAACTGGAAATCCCGCTAAGCATCGCTTAGTCTGTGACCTCACAGTTTGCGCAAATGTCTCAACTGATGACCTTTGAAACTGGTAGAGGAAGTTACCCCCGGCTAGTCCTCATTGGCGTAGCACAGCTTACCTGGTTTGTCTTCTCTACCCTCAGAATATTCTCATCTGCTCCTCGGTTTATCCTTCTCTTTCACGCACCGCTTTCACTGCACCCATCCACCAGGATTCGAACTCCTTGAGTCAAACATCTGAGGTCGCCTCCGTTGCTAGGCGTACTCTACTTACTTCTACCATCAATTTTCGTACGATTCAATCGACCCAAGGACTCTTGCGAACAAAATGACCACTTTCTCATTCACCCTCTATGACCTCTCTGGTAATCTTACCGACAACGAGTTCCGGGATGCTGGAAATCAATGCGCGTATCTCATCCGGCCACGGCCTATGCCGAAGCTCTCGTTCAACTTTCCCTTGTTGACTGGTCCCATCGAAATCATCCGCCAGCTGGATTGGGGCATCGCGGCGCTGGAACACGAGCCATGGAACGTCTCGCTGAAGTTTGGGAGCGATAATACTCTGGGGGTGAATTGCTGGTGCTATCTTTTGCGCCCTTCTCTCACCCCTTTCGGTAGGAACAACAGAAACTACTTCTTTGCTGACCTTTCCTCCTCCTCCTCCCCCCCCCTCATTTCCATCATTCCACGGGCTTGTCAGACGGTTCAATTTGGCGAACGTGCGCCAATACCCATGATGGACATGTTAAAGAGGAAAGCAGAGGATGAGAACAAGTATGTTTAAGCTTTTGTAGATAGCTGAGCTTTCTGGAATTGGAAGGACTCATCACCTCTCCCAACGATCTTACACACAGCGAGCGTTACTTCACGTCTTTGGACGGTCAGGAGTACTACTGGAAACCTGCATCCAGACGGCTGGAGGTCTGATAATCTATATAGTACTCCCCAAATATCCTCAACCTTACGTAATACGGTCGTCCTCTTTCTTATCAGTGCTTCGATCGCCATGCTGGGCTGCTCGCAGTCTACGAGTATCTCATGGAAGATATTTCATACGCCAAGTTGGATGTCAAGCCGCTCGGGGTGAGCACCTTCCATCGACTCCATCGAAGGCCAATACGCCTAGCATACTGATATCCGTGGAATCATTTTCGTTTGCCGGCGAAGTGGACAATGACAACCGAACTCATAACGACACTGATCCTGAATCGCCATGCAATACGGCATGGATTATGAAACGCCACGTTTTCGAGGAGCCCCTTCCTCGTGGTGTGGCGCCGAGGCAGGAGAATCAACTTAATCCTTGTTTTTCATCTCATCTCATCGCCTGTATAGTTTTCTGGGATTGATTTCGAATTGTGATCGCTACCCCGCTCAATCTCAATAGTATGACTGCTGCCTCATGTTGCCAGAACGCAACTGCTCATATAGTACTTTGTGGGATCCACCTAGTCCCCGCGATGCAGCTGTGACGTCCACGTTACCAGTATACGCGGCCATGCCCGTGCACCCAATTCAAATGTTCCATCGATATTTATATTGATTTAAAATCCACTACTACTGACGTTTGAGTTCGTCCAGTAATCTCTCCAGCTTCGCCCATTCAGGCTCATCTCCGAAGACATCCTTTGTACGACCTATGAAGGTCCGGACCAGCCCTCGAGCCTGAAACTGCCATGTCGTTCCGCGTGGTCTCTTCACGGCGCCCGTAGCCGGATTACCGCCACGCGTTTCTTCCGCAGCTTCGGTTGCTCTCGGACCTAAGTTTCGAAGAATGTCCACGAGTTCTTCAAGCTCCAAAGCCGCTTCATTCCACCGCTTGGCGTCCGTGGCGACACTCTCGTCGCCAACCACGCTGGCACGGTATGCGTTCATATAAGCTTCTAAAGCGGCTGCCCACTCGGACCGCCAGACTAAGAAGCGCGCATATGCTCTGAACATCCGCGGCGAGGCCGAAAATCGAGGAAGTAAGGTATGCGTAAAGAGGCCGGCAACGCGGGGGGCTAGTCGGTTGCCAGTATTGGGATTGTACTGAGCGAGCGACTGGGGGTCGCTGTTACCAACATCTTCGTCGGCTTTAGCATTGTCGGCTCGGGTTACAGCATCAACTAGATGATCCAGCACGTCGAAGTCGACACATCCTTCGCCATCCTTATCCGCTCGCTCTTCTATCACACGCGTCAATGCATGACAAGCCTCAGAGTTCTCGCCAATGTCAATCGCAACTATCATGTAGTTAGACCACATCCGCCAATTCGAATAGCTATACTTGAGACCATGCTTGAGTGCTCGGAAAGCTAGCATCCTGCTAGCGTAAGGAACCTTGCGAGGGGGGCCGCTGTCGCCATCTTCTATCAGCTAGATTGCACATGAGCTTCGAACAAGATCCACCGACGTATAGAAAACATACTACGTCTCTATCTTGAGATTTCTCCTCTGTAGCACCCATCCGAAGATAGACACTCGCTAGGTTGCTCCAGCTTTCTCCGTCCTCATCATCGATAGCCACACATCTAGTGAAGGCATCTCGGGCCTTCTGCCAGTCTTCCTCGTGCACTAGGGCACATCCGAGGATGAACCACGTACGGCTAAGGAGTGGGTTGATCGCAGCTGCTTTCTGTAAGCAAGGTATTGCTTCGACATATTTCCCTTTGGCGAAGAAGTGGCCGCCAAGGGATCTCATCGCGCGCCCTGATTTTTCTCCAGAGATCTCCCAGGCTTTCTGATAGTTCTCTGACGCCTTCTCTGGCTGAAGGTCTCCGAGCAGGCACCATAACTTTGCTGTCCTCGCCACGTCCATCACTGGACGCTGCTTTTCAGATATGCTGGCTTTCCCCTTCGACGTGACCAGTTCAGCCTCTTCTCTCGATCCTTCGAGTAGTTCTGTCACGATTGCAATTCCCTTGTCAGGTCGCTCGAGCGCTTGCCAGCACTTGACTACTTCCTCCCACATCTCCAAGCGTTCAAAGATCTCCATCGCCGACCGAATAACACCAAGGGATAGGAAGCGAACTGCGAGCTCTTTCTCCATCTCCCACTTACTGGGAAGAGATATGTCATGAAAGTAGAGCAGTCGCTCGGTCACTGTTGAATCAGACGTCGGCATCTGCTCGATGAGGGCCTGTAGCTGTAACGTGGCGCGCTCCACGGTTCGTGTCCTATGCGATTCCAGGCGCGAACGAAGAAGGAGCGCCATAGTATGTATCGACCAGTTTCGAGGGTGGGATATGACTCGAGCTATGTAAGGCTGCATCTGCTCGCCGGTAAGGCCATGAGACGGAGACGTATTCTTGACGTTCAAGCAGAGTCCCAGTAATATGCATTGGTCGAGCGGGTGAAGGGCGGGCTGGTTGGCTGGGTCCAGATGAAATAGAGTCGCTGAAACAGTGTGGTCAACGGTAGAGGTGAACTCGGTTTGCTCCAGCAGTGTGTCGTCATTGAGGGCTAATGTTTCGGGAACCTGATTGGCCTCTCCGTCCCTCTGAGCCCCCCCTCCCGTGGCATTATCTTCCTCGCCAGCACGCTTTCGGCTTTCAGCGAGAACGACCAGTTGGCTCAGGTCCGACACCTGGAACTTAGTCCTCTTCCCCATCGCTCCAGATAGCTCGTACTTCAGACCCATGACCTTGGCGGCCTTGACGAATTCCTCTGCAGCTATCTTGTCGTGCGCGAACGTGTGACGAAGAAGACCCCTCTCCAAAATCATTCTCCCCTCCAGATCCACCTCAGAGCCCACCTTCAGCCGTTCATCGAGGTCATTCAATGACGCGAACACTGCCGGATCGGAGGCGACGGGATCATCTAAAATCTGTTGATGGACAAGAAAGGCTCTGAACTTCCACCAAGCACTTGTGGTGAGCTGTTGGTACTGTAAGTCGAAGATCTGCTGAGCAATGGTGAGGAAGGTGGGGTATTTGGCTAGGTGGTAAGCCGGCTCCCCGCCGTAGGCCAATTGCGAGATGGCTTGATTGTGAAGTACCGATTCTGAGAGCTCTGAGAGATTTTTGTTGTGTAGTTTTAGAACGGACGCTGGGGTGCATTCAAGATCCGGGCCTGTCCAGTTGACTTGGACGAAGGCATGGAGAAAGGCCACCCCAACGGCTAATCGAAGTAGCTCTTCAGCAGTAGAGCCCGGGGGTTGAGACCGTCTACAAGCGGGCTCCAAGTCATGGTGAAGAAGCCCGTCTGTAGAGACTATTGGCGGGTCTTTGAGTGTGAGGAGTGGTGCAACCAGAGGACTAGTCAGCACTGCTTTGAATCTCCCCGCGAGCACATCCTGGATAAGGAGACACTCGGGCGTTTGAGCGAGTTCTGTAGGGATATCAGGGCGCCATTTTCCTTCAAGAAGAGAGTGCTCGACGAGGTGCAGGTCGGGGACGTTGGGAGCGATGGACATCGATATCGAGAGGTTGAACGGAGTTACGAGTATGTCCCCGTGTCATTATCAAGTCATTGTTTTTGTCACCAAGCGAAAGCTTAGGACGACATGTGATTAATTTGTTATGATAGCTAGACAGTAAGATGTCAATACACGAGTTTTAGAACAACAGGGGCCAAGTCTATCAGGCCACGCGCCAATGCATCCAGCACACTGAACAAAAACTTTGAGACTTCGCTATACACGAGCGAGACCAGCTGTGATAGCACTCCGCTCCCATCCATACACATCCTTCTCTAATGCAGGGCTGTCCATCACAGTGACAGACGAGATGCCAGCGATTGTAGGAGTAAGTGTTTGGATTGTTTCGCCACCGTGAAATGTAGTATCACTGCCAAAGGTATGTATGCTGTCCGAATCCATTCCTTCTAATGGCAACTTGCTAGTAGGACCGACAATGAGGCCCCGGCTGGCAATGTGAGGGTTCATGTGGGCTTGAGGGGGAATAGTCACGAGGACTGGTCGAGAAACATTGACAGACGCGTAAGATATCGTGCAGAGGCCTTTAGTATCGCAGGGATAGATCGCGGAACGGTCGTTCTCGGGTCTTTCCTTGCGAGGGATCCAGAATGCCCACACACGAAGGATAGACTGAAGTGACATGGTGGGTTTCTCGTTTAGTACCAAATCAGATGGGATTCAAGTGAATTCCGACTTACTAGCTGAGTGCCGAAGAAAATAAAGCCAACCAGAGGGATGGTTGCTGTAATAATCCACGGAATGACATCCAGCCGAGTCCCGCTGATGACATGAGACCTAAAACACATCAAGGACATCGCGGTGAAGTCTTCTAAACTTTAGTCGGCCTCTGGACCAAGCACTTACGCCCATGCGAGAGCGGTGAAGAAGGAGAAGAGTATCACCCGCATGATAATCCTGACGTTGAAGGTCGTTTTCGTCTGGGGGAGAGCAATATGCCGCCGACTGCGGTAGAAAATGAATGCAATCCAGGCTATATAATCAGAGCGATATGTCTGAGAAGTGTGGTTCCATTGCTTGGGGAGTAGATTCACTTCACCAACCCTCAAAGCAAACGGTAATTGCAGTCATCGTACCAGCGAGGCCCATGACGCCCTTGTACCTGAGAGACCATGCAAATATGTCAGATACACAGTCCAGCCCCCAAAGACTGAGGAATTTGCGCTCACAGGGGCGAGTCAATGGAGCAGAAAAAGAAGGACCGCTCTCTGGTCACGGAAGAAGGGTTACGGAGGCCCACCACTGTCGCAGAAATTGCCACCAAGACCAAAAGAAGGTAAGGGAGCGTGACAAGCTACGTGAAATACAAGGAGCATTACGCTGTCGCCGTTAGTAACGCGTGATAATCGTTGGGAGTAATGGACTCACTGCGCGCGTCCGCCACCTATTTTCGCAAGCAAAATCTCGCTCATCTTCTACAGTCATGTTGCCTCTTGTTTCTATCTTTTTTATTAGGTTTCGTAATCCAAAGAACATTTGGAGCACCAGGCCCATCCCTGCTGTGCAAGCCCTACAGTACGACGGATTGGTAAGCATGGCAAATGGCGTGTGCGGGCGGCTGCGTATGTACTTGCATGACTGGTGCACCATACACAAGGCTCGCCTGAGCCAGGCATATTCCAAATGGCGGTTCGTGTCCACCAGCTTCATAGCCTCCGTAGTAACTATCATAGTATGAAGGTCAGCTCCTGTTGGGCATAGCAGGTTGCAAGAACATGGCTATTGATGCCATACTTACAGTAGACACATAATGACCGTGAATACGATCCACGAGCTGATCATACTGATTAAGGTAGGGTCTCGGCGCACGTTCCCGCTCAGGAGCATTGTGCATAGTAAGCATGGTAGGAGAACCTGGCCACCGACGATGAGAATCCAATACCACAAAGTGAGGATGGTCGGGGTTCGGTGAATGGCATGGATGCCCTCTGTAGCGGTGTTAGTTTCATTGTTTTATGAAGTCATCATGGAAGAAGCGGACGTACGATGAGGCGCCGGCGCGAACATGAACGAGAGTGAAAGGGTGAAGACGAAGCAGCGAGCCGAGAAACGTTCGACACAATCACGAAAAGACGACTATGATATGGGAAGGAAAGGTGCAGACAAGAGGTGACGGAACAGCGTGGCGAGACAGTTTAAGAGGGGGCGATAGTGAAACGCTGGCGCAACCATTATTTCGGCTATATTGATGGTGATATTGACTCAGGGGGGAGGCGTAAACTCTGCCAGCCGATCACTGTGTTTCAGCTTGCCGCCCATACGGGTGTATATGGATCACGCCACGTTACCGGCCACAAGATAGACGAGGTCCAAGCGGCTGTATCCAAAATAGTAGGACGTCACGTACGCATTTGCTAGCACAAGCAATAGATGCCTATCAGCAAAGGGGAGATAAAACAGTGAAGATCTCACGAGTCGCCGGTTGCTTACCTCAGGCCAGGGTGCCTGGAATGTAGTTGGCACGGCTCTCGATCTCGGAATACTGACTAACCATAGTTATATAGGTGGAGAATGAGCGTGTACGGGTATCTCAAAGAGCCTTTGCACCTATTGAGAGCAGAGGTGCCATCACTCGAACCACTCCCCGCGCCTCATACTGCGGCTCATATACCGATTTTTGAAGGGGTGTCTCGACAACTAGCCAGCCATTGCAGCATAGTACCAGTAGTTGGTGCGAGTACCTCTCTTATTATTCGAAAGGAGTAAAGACAATTCTATCAATGCTGATTTTTGGCATACCATCTGACAAGGGGCAAAGAACCGATAAATGAGCGTCGTAATATTCGAGCCATTAAGCTAGCAAAAACTACTTACGTGCTGCTGGTAGCAAAGTTCTCTGGAGGTTTTGTGTCGGACTAATGGATATCGTGTTGCGATCAATTCTTAATCCGGCGACCAGCTAGGCAGCTCCATTTAGGCAGACCTTCTGACCCCGTAAGCTACCCGTGAGGCGCCTGTCCCGCTCCATGAGCATCTCATCCCATTCATCGAGGCCATACCGAGGTGGCTAAAGTGCCGTGTGAACGAAGCAGTTGACATGGCGAGTGCACAGGTGGTTGAGTAAGAATAACAACGTTAAACATAAGTCCTCATGATCTTGAGAGGTAACAAGCGTACTCACTTTGCCATCATTGGCACCTCTCCGGACCATGTTGAAGCCAGTGCCGGTCACGCCGAACATGACGGTGAGCAGACCTATATCAAGCGTGTCAGTTTGTAGCAAACATAGCAGCAGGCCATAGCTTAACCTGCTCACCAAATGGTATTAGGGCTTCCCAAGGAACTGGCATACTTGAAAGAAAGACGGAGCTTGGGGAAGAGTTGAGGGGCTATGGTTCTGTTCCAGACTGGAGATGTGCGAAAAATAGAGTCGTTCAGTTTCCAATCCCATCTTCGTTTCGACGACGACTGGCCACATGAGTTTCCGAGGCCGTTCACAGTCCCCTCGCGTCATCAATGGCTCTGATCATGGGATGGATGTCGACGACGACGTCCTGCCTGTCTCTAACGGCGACAAGCGACAGAGCGATAATGGCCGTGATTCGGCGACCACCACAGCCGCAAAAGTAATCATCATCCACAATTTAACCCGAAACGTCCTCGAAGTCCACCTCCGCGGGGTGTTCGAGCACTATGGGAAGATACGGAAGATTGACTTTCCTACATACAAGAAGTGTACGTGCTGATACGACAACTCATTCATAAGTATTTTCGCGTGACAGGATGCTTATACTTGTCGCTTCATTTATAGCTGGCCAGACACGTGGAAAGGCAGCACTCGAATATTATGAGCCATCCTCCGCAGAGGATGCTGTCACGCACATGAATAATGGCCAACTGGATGGAGCCATTGTGAAGGTTGAAACTTCACACCTCCCTTTACCAAAGTCTCGATCCCGGTCCCGGTCTCCTAGACGACGTGGCCCTTCACCTGTCGGACCAATGCGCACCAATGGTCGTGGGGGAGAAGCTCGCAAGCGACCTTATTCTCGTTCGCGCTCTCGAAGTCGCTCTCGATCTAGGTCGCCACGCCGCTCGCGTTCCCGTTCAATATCTCGATCCAGGTCACCGTCCATGTCTCGATCGCGTTCACGATCGCGGTCAAGAAGACGCTCAAGGACCCGAAGTCGCTCTCCACCTCGTCGAAATGGCGGCTATGGCAACGGAGCAGGCGGACGTGGCAGGGGAGGATATTCTCGTTATGGCGACAACATGCGTGGCGGCGGTTATCGTGGACGTGGTGGTGGACGTGGAGGGTACGGTCCTCCAAGAGGCGCTGGCGGCGGGAGAGGCTATGGACGGTCACGTTCTCGTACCCCACCACGCCGTGCCTCTGGTCGTGGGACGACTAGCAGGAGATCTCCGAGTTACGAACGCGGTGGTCGCAGATCTCGTAGCAGGTCATACTCAAGTCGATCTCGCTCACGTTCGCGTTCCCCTCCTCGCAAGCGTACCCGTCGCTCCCCATCATATTCACGGTCTCGCTCCAAGTCGAGATCTCGCAGCCGAAGCGCCCCGGCTCGGAAGAGGTCTTACTCGTCTGACTCCGGGAGTCGAAGCCGCAGCCCCGCTCGGAAACGAGTGCGAAGTGTAAGCTCAAGAGATCAGACGATGTCACCCAGATCTCGTTCGCGAAGCCGCAGCCGTAGCAAATAAAATCAATTCTTCGCTTGTCACCAAAATTGTGCCCTTTGGGGTGTCGTTCGTTCTGCAGACTCGTGTGTGTATACCAATAGCTTCTTGGAACGATAATGTATAACAATGCCAGATCTCCCCACGGCCTACATAATACTCAATCGCTGTCACCCAAGTCCGAATCAGTGCGGAAAGGTCTGCAAGTTTTGTGAAACAACGTTTCAGCCAAAGGTGCCAGGGTGGTAGGGATATGAGAGACGACTAACGCATATTCTTGATCATGCCGGCGTATAGCGCTGCTCATCCATTCCTGCTCATCATCGTCTACTTCAGTGAAGCCTGGTCCTCCAGTAAGACTAAGCACAACGGGCAGCAAGACGAGGCCGTGTAACGCTCCAGCGACAATCAAGCTCAACCACATGCGGAAGTAATAGATCTGCAGGTACGGGGTTATCATTAGGCCGCTATGACCCAAGACCCAGCCAGTCACGCGTACCTCGAGCAGCTTCGACCGAGTTAATGCGAGCACTGAAATTCCAATGAGCTTCGTGAACGTGATCCCCGAGAGAACCTGATTGTTTCCTCCGGAGTCAGTGAACTCACAATCAATCCAGGCGTGAAGCGAGTGTATTTGCATACCGATGGTCCAATGTCGCCCAAAGCGGCCCATACGCGATCATTTCGCTCCTTCTTTCCCTCGGGATGATCCGCAGGCAGCCCGGGCCCCGATCCGGCGTTCATGAAGGCTCTCGCGATATGCGAACAGAACTCGACCGCGATACCTAGCGAGATGACCAAGTTGACCAAACTGATCGCGTTAAGACTGATGCCCCAAACACCCATCACGCCCATGACATTGACCACCGTCAATGCCACCACGATCGTCACGATCGTGCCTGTGCGCCACGACCCTAGGAGTAGCGATGTCACCAACAATACCGACGCTAAGCCGAGACCGAGGATTTCCTGCGTGATGCTGATGATGTGTCCGTATTGTTCGAAGAAGACGTAGAACAGCGAGTACGGGAAGACTGTGGTGCCTGTGCGACGGGATATATCCTCTGCGATCCTGTTGGCGGCAGCGAACGCATTGATAAAATCGCTCTGCGTCTTCAACGGCGTGTGGAACGTTCGGAAGTGAGATGCCTGGACTTCAGATTTGTCGTCGGAGATGGCCAGCGCAGACCCGTATGATGCCTTCCCACCGAGTGGACAGTTCTCGTCCGTTGGGCTCTTCAACCATTGTCCCAAGTACCACATGAATTCCTCTCCTTCAGGCATCCCAGCTAAAGTGATATTCCACTCTGGCTCTCTGCCCTCGAAACAGGGTCGACATAATCTGTCCGACTCCCGCGCCGTGCAGAACACGCTGGGGTTGGCCTTTCTCACTCGGCAGCACGTCTCAATCCTAGGATCCAGCCATTGGAAGAAGTCGTCAAGCCAACCGGCGGCAGGCTCGGCAATGAAGGAGGACTCCTTCCGTTTCCGTTCTCCTTCCAGAGTATTCGCGACGGAGAAGTCATCGCAGGTTGTGAATCGACCGCAGAGATGCTGTTGACCTGCTCGTGAGGAAACCTGATGATCGGTGGACACGAAGTATACTGGGGGACCGATGTCGAGGTAACGGTCGACTGCATCGAAGTAAGGAATGAGATAGGAGCTGGAGGGAAGTGCCAGGCGCTGGTCTGTGCACTCGTAAGGTCAGTCAATGCCGTGTGGTCAGGTGCAACAGGAAACCGCCTCACCTAGGCCAAGCTCGATGTGCTGAATTGATATAATAGAAGAGACGAAGAGACCCGTGAAGGCAGCAATGATGACCGCCTTAACTGAGTCACGTAGAATGAATGGAGCAAAGTATCGACGCATGAAGACTGTGAGAGCTCCGACTTTGGGAGTAGCAGGTGTATCGGGCGGTAATGTGATGCGAGAGGGAATCTTGATGCAAGGGAAACAGTCGACGCGACTTGCCTATAATGAATGGGGGTTGAAGGTTAGTCAGGGAGTTTGATTGGAGGCGATTTGCAGCGAACAAACCTCTTCCCTGCGCAGGTCAAGCGTCAATACACTGATGAAGACTGTGACCTGGAAGATGGCACCTAGGAGTACACTTCCTGCCGCATAGAGAGCGAAGTTGCGGACGGCCGGCATGGGGACCAATGCTCCCAACCCGAAGGCGACAGTCTCGGTCACAGAGCTCAGGAGTATGGAAGGCCCCATTTTCGCCAATGTCCTGGCCACCCGCTCTTCGGGAGACAATAGTGATCGTGCCCGCTCTTCTTCGTCGATGGACTCGTCCGCCCTCGTCGGAGACATCGTCTGCGATGTTCTACCTATGGACGATACAATAGCATTCGGACCATGTAGGGAGTTCTGACGATGAAGCTCGTGTACGAGAATGAAGACGTTGTCGACACCGACCGCGAGTGCGAGGAAAGGGATGACCTCGGCGATGATCAGAGTATTCTTGACACCAAGGAAAGAGAATAGGCCGACGGAAGTCGACACTGAGACAACAACAAGAAATACGCCGAAGAGCCCGAGGACGAACTTGGAGTCCACGAAGATTCGGCGCGAAATTGCGGGTATCCAACGTGGCGAAGCGTCGGCGGTCGCAGGATTAGTCGAGAATAGCCCCTGTGTCCACTTCCAAGCCAATTTCATCAGGCCGCCTTCCTGCGGTGATGTGGACCCGTTGCCGAGGGTCACCGAGATGTAGAAGAACATGACCAAGTACGAGAGAACGACGATCTTGTAGTCCGTATTTGTGCTCTGGCTGATTTCCTCTTCAAGGGAGACCCCAGTGGACCATGCCACATGTAACCCGCTCTCTTCAGGTGCCCACATCTGAACGTCTGTCAAATATACCCTCAGACTCCTCTCCCACTCTTCAGCCCTTGCCCTCTCCGTGGCGTTTAGCGAGTCTGACACAACATAAGTGACGACCATCGCTTCCGCGTCAAGCCATCGACGGCGCGATGAGGTATCCGGGACACTGCCCAGAACGTACTGCGGGCCCAGAGGCTGACCGTAGTCCGGCAAGCAATCGCTTGGGGTGTTGGCGCAACTGACTACCTGATCCTGCCATGTGTCCAGATCATAATCGTCCAGATCATATCCAAACCAGGCTGAGATCGACTGCACGACGCACGCGCCGCCAGGCCCTGCCGGTTTGAAGCAGACATCTTCGAGGCCGTAGCCATGAGGGGACGAGCGCAACGCGCGGATCTCCTCTTCTATCTTCATCCACCACTTCAGGTGTTCCCAAGACAGTACTGGTTCCGTCCTAGAACCTGAGTCGGCTGGGGCAGCGGAGGAGATAAACATTTGTTCGGTGCGATAAAAAGGTCCGAAATGCCGGTCGAAGTACTCCTTCTGCAATTTGGTTTCGGAAGTTGGGGCTACCCAAAGTCGAACTGGATCAGTCTCAACGGAGAAGCGCGTCCAGCCTAGGTTGAGGAGACTGATGAAGGTCGATGCGAGCGCGAGTGTAACTAGAGGGTAGGAGGCACAGAAAATGCCGAGGCGATAGAAGAATCGACGGATGACGGTATTAAGGCGATAATGGCGCGGTTGTAGGACGTCAATGGGATCGAAGAGCGATTGCGTTCTCCCGAGGTTTCGCATGGACGATACTCCCGATGAGTCCTCGCCGTCTCGTGCAAAGGCCAGTGACGAAGCACCAACGAGACCCCTGGAAGGACCTGTGCCGCTCGACGATGACTCTGCAGACAGCGCCATCCTCTCGTATTTTCGGTTCTTCCTCCTTCGCCATGAGAGGAAGCTGTAACCAGAGAAGAATGAGAACGTCGCGACAGCGTAGAAGACGATGAGAACGAGGGAGAGACATGTCATGCCCCCAACATGACATGATGGTCCTGAACCTGGCGGTGGCTGGTAAGGAAGGACGGTACAGACGGTTGGACAGTCTACACATGCACAACGACTGCTGAGCTCGTTATCGGCGCAGCCTCGTGGTGCATAGTCCAGCGGCTTGTTGTGCGATGATGTTGGGTAGTTGATCTGAAAGGGGCTTCCCAACCCCGGTCGTTCGTCTCCCATATATTGTAAGAATGACGTATAGTTCTTGGCTCCCCCTCCAATGAGATCCATGGCGTAGCCATTGGTGGCGCTGAACTTGACGTCCTTGCAGCTGTCATAGAAGCCCTTTCCGAGTGTCTCACCGACGTGGAAGTCGAGTGATTTGACCGCTGTCTGGCCAGTGGATGTCTTTTGAGTGGCGGTCACGTCTATGAAGGAGTGCTGGTCTGCCGAGCAGGTGAAGCTGCAGTAAAATTCGCGAAAGTTGTTGCGACACGCTGGGCATGACGAGATGATACTTTCGGCCTGTTGGAAATTGGATTGAAGGGTCTCGACTTGCTCGACAGTGCAGCACACTGGAATGTTGGCATACTGAGGGCCGCAGACAGAGGTGATCAATGAGCGAAATTCATCGCTTTCCGGCTATTTTAGAGATTACAATAAGTGAAGGTTGTAGAAACGTCTACGTTGCGATCTCAACCAGCTTACTTCGACAGGAGGGCCATCATATGGGCAAGGTAGCTGTGGACTCCACGATGATTTGCCTCCGCAGGCCCCTCTCATGGCACACTTCCCAGCCATATTAAAGTCGTCTGCGAGGGAGGGAGGCTTGGAATCTGAATTAAGGATGTGGTTGAGATGGATGCAGCGCCCTGGTGCTGAGACGGCCTCCTCAATGTCCCTGAAGATCCCGGCGCTTCTTCACATTACGTGCTTCAGTGAACTCTCGTCACTTGTCTTACTGACTGTTGCTACTATCCTCAACATCGTTCGATGGTGAGATTCTACTAGGTGCTACTGCCAACCATGCCCAAAGACCTCCGAAGGTCTCACTTGATTCAGCGGCACCGATCAACCAGGAACAGTTCTGTTTCACAATCCGAGTCTTTTGTGGGGTGCCCCGAGGCTACGTCTTCGGCAATTGCTTGGAATGTCGGCATACACGGGGATATAGATGACCCGAACAGACAACGACTTCAGTGGCAGATGGCGCGCGCCTGGCGGCCGTCGGATCCCGATGAGGTTGTGCCGGACTCTGAGGAGGAGTTCGTGCATGCTTCAACAAGGCTCTACTCCGAATCAGTAGTTCCTGACTCAGAGGGAGACATTCAAACGAGCTCTGAAGAAGACTCTGGTGTGCATATATTGCATTCATATATCTCACCTCCGCCTGAGGGGATCTCAACCTTACAGACCCGGGGCCAACCCCTCCGAGCAGCACTGCTGTCACGCAGGAAAGTCATGGAGGCGATCCTATATACCATGCACTCCAGGAGACTTTCGGGAAGGCAGCATTCAGAGAAGATCAGGAGGAAATTATTCGAGCTGTCATGGCTGGACATGATGTGATCGCAATGCTACCTACAGGATAGTAAGTGGCGACCGACACGGACAGCTCTGAAATCTTAATACCACTCCTCATTCCAGTGGGAAATCTCTTTTATATCATCTACCAGCCAGCTGTACTGTGGCAGGACAGATGACGCTTGTCATCTCCCCACTAAAACGGCTAATTGAGGATCAAGTCTACTATCTTCAAAGTCGCCACATCGACGCGCGCTATTTCATCGGATCCGACAGCATCGATGGCATCATGTCTCCGAGGCTCCCCGCTCTCTTGTTCACGACGCCCGAGAAATTACAAGGTAGAGACATTCAGGAATCTCTACGGGCAGCCAATGATAGCGGTGCGCTGGCGCGGATCGTACTAGACGAGGCTCATTGCTTGAAGACGGATCACATTTGGCGTGAATCTGTGAGTGCATACTTGAAGACCGAGTCCCTATCCATGCTCAGGGCCATGGATCTAGTACGCCTTGATCGCCGAGCAGATCAGTGCATTTAAGAACGTGCCAATCACTGCTCTTTCGGCTAGCTTGACAGAGCAGATGATTGTAGATCTCAAGGCCGACCTAAACATCCCGAACTGTCTAGTCTACACCCATCCACCAACGAGGCCAAACTTGTACTATGCAGTCCGAGACAAGGCTCTTTGTGACTGGAGACAGGATATCCTCGAAATCATTGACAAGAAGCTTCCAGATACTGGATCCGGGATCATATACTGTCGCACACCACACGAGTGCGATGTGATGGTCAAATTCCTAAAGAAGAACAACGTAACATGTGGACCCTACTATCGCGATATGCCTCCCGCAGAGCATATTGATGTCTATAAAAAGTGGATTTCATTAACTTATCGAATCTTGGTGGCGACGGTAGACAATATGGTCTTTAATGCAAAGTATAGGGTTTTTACTGATTGCTCTTCTTCCGTCAATAGACTGCCCTTGGATTAGGCATCGATAACCGGAATGTAGGTCTCGTCATCCACAACGGAGCACCTGTAAATTCCGATTTTTCATTGTTGAACTACTACCAGCAAGCCGGGAGAGCCGGGAGGGATGGTAAAGAAGGCACAAGAGGTTATTGTTATATGTGTGAGTGATGCATATTCATCTCAGACATCGGCTCACTCCCAACCCCCCAAATCAGATTACGCACTCAGTGATTTTTACGAGATACTCGAGAAGCCACGCAATCAGGGCGCTATAATGTCGCCCGATCGCTCCTCCGTTGTCGACTACTGCCGGGACCGGCTCGTATGTCGCCATGCCCTCCTACGTCGATATTTTGACCCCGCCGATGTCGTTGAGCTACCTCCTTCTGAAAAATCGCCCGAATGTTGTGATAACTGTCAAGGATCCCACTACAGACCGGACTCTGGGCGACCACAGGAGCGCTGGGATGTAACCCATGTTGCACGAAGGCTGGTGCAGCTTCTCCATATGGTGCAGGCCACGAATCAATCCAACATCACGGCTGGTCAGCTCGCTAATCTATACCTGGGGAACTCCCCTTGCGAGGAATGGAGACACCTCAACAAACTTTCCAATGCTAGGAGGCACCTTACTCCAGGCGTTGGCCACACCTTCAAGGAAATCAAGCAGATCGTTGAAGAGCTCATTTACACAGGTGTGTTTGAGGTCCGGAGGCACAAGACAGAGGGAAAGAATTGGAGAATATTTTACGTTCAAGTAAGTGAGCGACGGCTCAAGTTGAACCGTATCTTACCACTTTTCGTGCAGGTCATTGGGAGTCATTCACCACTACCGCAGATTATCATCCACGCTATCGCCCCCGCTGTCGAGTGGATCCAAGGCCCTGAGCCAGATGATTTCTGAACTTCCTATCATTGTACCATATCATACAAAGCATGTAACGTGAACATTTTATTCAAACCAAATTTTAAAAGCTGGACTCCGCTTTAACATTACTACTTAGCTTTCATCAGCCCAGACCGGCGTGATTTCTTGCATGAATGGCTCTAACGTGAACTCCAATGCCGAACAAGGGAAGTTAATCTCGAACTTCTCCAGAACGCTTGGATGTAGGATGCCGATGACACCGATGTCCAAGTCTTTGGGCAAGGAGCTACCAATGGATGGAAGGACTGATGAGAGGGTTGACTTCAGGTTGTCGAACGTGGATGGTTTCGTGGCCTCGGCGCCTGTAGGTGAGGTTACGAAGGCAGGCCCAGTCGGATGTTGCGTATCTGTGAGGGGACTCTGCGACATCTGGGACGACGAGAAAGGTGGATTTCCTTTCAGCCGGTAAAGAATCTTCGCAGCCCTGCCGGGGAAGAAGGTTGGGTCTAACGGGCTTGTCAATAGCTGCGGATATCTTGCAGCTGATGAAGCAATACTGACCTTCATTTTCCAGCAGATAATACCCATGCTTTGCCTTCTTGTCGCTCGCAAGTATACGAGGAACCTCTAACATAGCCATTATCCGGTCCAACAGCCCACAGACCACTTCAAACCCGGCGGTCTTGTTGCACCACACGGCTCCAGCATGGCGAACGTTCCTCGCTTGCCTCTCTAATGCCGGGTCCTTGAACGCGACATCAGAAGCTTCAAAAATCTTCACGGGAAGTGGGTGTTTCCTGTTTTCTCTGATAGTCTTCAGGAGACCAGGAAGTAATGAAGTTCTGATGACTTGATATTCGGCAGTCTTTGGGTTGGCGAGCTTAACTGCGGTCTTGTTGTCGTCGACGCGGTTCAGCCATCCGAAATTCTCGTCGTGGGAGCACTGGAGTGGCAAGGGTTAGGAGGCGAGAGTTAGAATCTTCAAAGCTATTTTATTGATAGTCAGACATACCAGGATCAAAGGTAGAACCTCAACCCATCCCGCCATCGCCCATTCACGCCGAACGAGGTCGCTCAGCTTGCTGACAGCTAGCGGTTGTGCAACGGTGCCAGTCGCTGGGAAGGTTTTGGGCAAATTATTGAATCCGTAACCAATCGCAGCGTCCTCCATGATATCGCATTCGTGGAAGATATCCGGTCGAGTACAAGGAATTTCCACCAAAAGGTTGTCGGGGTCTATCGGGGAGGGATGTGCGATGAGAGACATCCGCTGAAGCAATGTACCAATCTCTTCGGCCTTTAAGGAGAGTCCGGTGCAACCGTTGATGTACGACACCCGAGCGGTTGTGTGTCGGGAACTGATGTCGGGGTAGATGACGGATTTTCCAGATGGGTAGACCACGCGTACTGGTTCTATGCTGCACAGGGCGGGAGTTAATCGGGTTTCACCAGTGAGAGAGGTTTACATACGTGTATTGATCTGCGGCGTACTCAGAAAACATGGTAGCAACCATGTTCACCACTATATTCAACTTCGTTTCGTCTGTAGCTGTTACGTCCACGAAGATATTCTTCGTATCCAGAGTGATCTTCGAGTGCTCCGAGTTGATGATAGGCGGCATAGACAAAACACGCTCCTGACTATCGTAGATAATGGGATACACCGGCGAATCACGGATGATCGGGAGATACTTCGCTAGGTGTTTCTCGCTCTAAGGGATTGACCATCAGGTCAATATAGACTTCGCTACCTTTCAATCATGTACATGCCTCATAGACAGTCATCAATTCTTCAGCTGTGTATTCTTTTGTCTTATTCAATGGCATGAATTTGATGTTCTTTGGTGCACGGGCCTCGTATCGGAAAGGTGGTTTGAGCGTGTCGAGGTCGTGGGTTCCAATAGCAACGAGCTGCCGCCTCCTACATATGTTCTGGTGGAGCTTATCCTGAAGGTCGATAAACGAAGCGTACGATCTTGGCGTGAACTTCACATTTCGTAGGATTGCGCAGGCGAAGAACGGTCGGACTTGTGCAGTCTGTTGTACATATGCATGCGTGAGCGAGATCAGACGACTCGGTGCAGTCGTCGTAAATTACCTCGGGTGCAATGGTCGCCGTCAACAAGTTGGCTTCCCCACCCGTAGGGAAGACCAGCCGATATGCCGGGGTCTTGTCCTTTTGAAGGAAGACGCGAAGTGCACGTGCAATGCCCTCGATACATAACAGGTCATACCGATTCGCGGGTATTTCTATTTTTAGTTGCTGGGGGCGTTGACTTAGCATTTCTTCAGTGGGGACCTCTGACATTGACTTACTGGTCGTTCTGTTGGTTGACCATTCCGAGCAGCTTCTTCAACTTCTGCTGTTGTCTGAAGCTACAAATTAGCGGATGCTGAGCTCCCAGAGCGCCGTAAGCCTTACATCGTCGTCTAGCTCTATCCCAAACTCGAAGCAGAGATGGTCGAACTCCTCCGTCGCTATAGCAAACCATGATGTAAGAAGATTGAATCATATATCATGTGTGTACGAGCTCACTGTAGACCTTCCCCAGGCGTTGATACAGGTCCTCTTTGTCAACGGCGACGGTAGGCATGAGTCAAGGTTATCACTATCCAAGGCCCCTCATTTTGCTGCAACATCTTTGCCCACGCTTGGTCAGTCCAATCTACAACTCGACACGGGTGCGATGCTCAAGGATCCTTCAGACAGGCTGCGACGTGCTATACAAGGTGCATACCATCTGATTCATACCGGAGCGAGAGGAAGAGCTTGTCTGATGCAATTTCGCCAGAAAACAATCTCTACCTTGTGCGGCGTATCATTGAACGGAATGTGGAAGGCAAAGGTGAGACGCGCTACCTCACACTGTACCAAGGCAATGCTAACATTCTGAGGCCTCGCTTGGTTTATATGCGGGCTGTAGGAATACCTTCTGCACGAAGATCCCGACCTTATCGTTTCGACTTCCGTAATCCTGACCCCCAAGCCAGTCGCTACACCTCCCTGGCTTGGGCTGCTGTGTATGGTCACGAAGAGATCTTTGAGTATCTCTTGAACCTGGGTCATGATGAAGAGGAATTAAGCAGAGTAAGTAAGAGGAAGCTTTGTTGGGGCTTCAGCGATATAACGAAGTCGCGCTCTGTAGGATGTGGAGAACAATACGATATTGATACTCTTGGCTGGTGTGCGCGGCCCACCGGAAAACTCAATTCAGGGCAAGGACTACGATCTCCAAGATACTGCTCTCCGGATGGCTCAGATGTATTATGAGCGATATCCGTATCTGATCGACTGGTCAAACGTTCACGGCAAAACGGCAATGCATGTTGCTGCGACAAAGGGCAACGAGGGTTTCGTGAGGGTACGTGCCCATCATTCTTTATGGAAAACGGCCTGAGATGCTCACTTATTTTGATAGATGTTTTGCGACTTGGGTGCCGACTTCGACCTCCCTGACCTACAAGGAAACACGCCATTGCATCAGTGAGTATCACCATTCAATGGTACACAGTTAGCATATGTTGATCCCACATTGTCCCAGTGCCAGCGCCTGGAACCATGTCTCGGTATGAATTTGACCAGCACTTGGCAGAGCTTTAAGAACTCTGACCAACCCATGACAGGTTCTTCAACTTCTAATCGAAAGAGGGTGTCAATATGCCGCCCGAAATAACGAAGGCTTTACTGCATCCGATTATGCATTCTCGTAAGTACTCGTGCTTGATGCCAAGTACTCGTTTTACAAGACACTGTCCATTTAGATTCAGTACGATGAACACGCTCCAAGAAACAGCTCGCTCGCAGTTTGAGAACAATAAGAAGGCACGAAGGCATATCTTTGCTCAGGCTGCCGCCCGAGGTGGAGAGCGCGAGCGTCGCGAGGGCCCTGGGTCTTCGTCTCAGCGTGGCGATCGTTCACCTGAAGAAGAGTTCAAGCGGCCGGCTAGGATAGATCCGGACAGTATGCAGCGCTTGAGGAGTGGATCGGGAGGCAGCAGAACCACAATGACGAGCAACTCGGAAGGCGAGGCCTCTGGCTCTGGCGGGACACCCTCGTCAGCTATGTCTCACGTCAAAGTTGGGATGCCGCCACCCGCTTCAGTCTCGGCTTTCTCGAACGCCACCACCTCGAACTCGGGGTTACAGTTAGGCTTGCATGTCGGCCATGGCACACCGCGTCTCAACGCCACTTCATCAGCTTCAATCTCTCATGGTGCCCCTGCGCCCAAGTTTCCAACGTCTAATGGGCTGCCTTCGTCGACATTCAGCTCCCAACTCAATCCAACCACAACACTCATCACACCGTCTACTCCGTCTGCACCTGGTATCTCTCCTGTCGCCTCTCGCATGCGAGAACGGGACGCGGACGCGATGGCAGAATATATGCGCCGAAACAGGAGCGGGAGCAATCCAAACTCCTCAAGCGTAGATATGCGCGTTGGGCCACCCGGTTCAACTTCCGGGGCTCTCACCTACTCTGGATCACCTTCGCACCCTTCTCAAGCCCCCCCACCACCCAGCTCGCCCCCTGTTGATAAACATCCTGCCCGAAATCGCTCACGAGATTCAGCCAGAGCAGCAGACTCAAACGGAACAGATCGCGAGGAGGAGCGAGGGGCAAGCAACCGCACGGAGTTCCTGGAAAATCCGGTTCTACGGCCACTCAGGCGGCTGCGCTCTTCCAACTCTTCAGCCTCGCTCCGTCCAACAGGGATCATTGGCGTGCCGGGTGCTGCTCATGGCCACTCTCATTCCGCCGTCGATGTTGACAAAATCAGTGAAGCTCTGAGCAGCATGAAGGCTGGTACTGGAGGGGCTGGAGGCAGAGATGGAGGTGGAAATGGCTCATCTGGTTATCACCCACATGCGCCTCCACTGGCTTCTGGAGTCACGCAACCCATCCTGGGGACCACGAAGCCGTTGGCCATCAAACCCCGACAAAAGTCAGCGCCATTGGAAAATAACAGCCAATTACAGCAGCAATCACATCACGCTGGACAAAGTCTTGGTATGGCATCAACCATTAGCGACCTTCCTTTACCTCCCCTACCGACAGCTCCGGCTCCGGCTCCGCCGTCACAGGGATTTGGGGACACATCCCAAATACCAGCGAGAAACATGGGTCGTCGGTTATAACTATACGGATATATACTGTAATGCTTGAAGTTGATACTCATTCAAACACGACATACGAGTGTGGAGGCGCGATGATGACAATATTGATATTTGATGACTAAGCATTCCAAAGGGTTCCACTAGCCCATTGCAATCGCAACCACAATCTCCTGTCAACCACTCCTACACTATTCTACGAACATGACCACAGAACAGACTATGGATATCGACGAGGTAAGGACCTTTTGTTCTCCGAGAGAATCGGGCTGATCTCCACCTTCCTAGGTCGCGATTGATGAAGGGTTATACTCGCGGCAATTGTGCGTATCGCTCTGCTTCGCGACGCGTCGTCGGGGTGACTGACGTTTGTCGACTTGCCTGTCTAGATATGTGCTGGGACACGAAGGTCAGAACGCGTTGAAGGACATCTACAGACAGGTTTTGACTTGAAATCTGAACACAGCGATGAAGCGAATGGCGGCATCGAACGTCCTGATCGTCGGCGCCAAGGGCTTGGGCACGGAGATCGGTGAGTTATTACACGAAGCTTTGCCAGGTTGTTTTCTTATGCGCCTTGCTTTGGTGGATAGCAAAGAACATTGTACTGGCGGGCGTAAAATCTGTCACATTATTCGACCCAGAGCCAGTGCAGACCTCAGATCTTGGAACACAGGTCTGTGGCCACTAAGTAAAGATAAACGCTCCGCGCCGGGAACTGATGGACATTATACCGCTAGTTCTTTCTACGTGCACGAGATATCGGTCAAGCCAGGGCGGCTGTCACGGTCCCCAGGTTGCAGGAGCTGAATTCATATGTGCCCGTTCGCAATCTAGGAGGATCTCCTGGCCAGTCCATCACCACAGACATGGTCAAGGGATTTCAAGTACGTGACATGCACTCTCAAAAGCTACCAGGTCTGATAGTAGGCGCATATCATTCGATGATCGTTTAGGTCGTTGTTCTCACAGACACACTCTTGAGAAAGCAACTAGAGATCAATGACTGGACTCATCAGAATGGAGTGCACTTCCTCTCTGCTAGCACCAATGGTCTCTTTGGGTCTGTCAGATTCTCGACCTACTCACTTATAAGAGCACTGAGTTATACTCCTATTACAGGTCTGCCTTCAACGATTTCGGGCCCAAGTTTGCATGCGTAGACCCAACAGGAGAACAGCCACTTTCGGGCATGACAGTAGAAATCGAGAATGTGAGCTCCGGTTACTGTTATTTGCTGCGCCATCTCCCTCGCTCATACCAGGTGCAGGGAGAGGAAGCTATGGTCACCTGTCTAGACGAGACTCGCCATGGTCTTGAAGATGGAAACTTTGTGACATTCGCAGAAGTCAAAGGCATGGAGGAGCTAAACGGTTGCGAGCCGAGGAAGATCACTGTCAAAGGACCGTACACCTTCACTATAGGAGACACAAGAAAACTAGGGAAATACGTATCTGGAGGCATCTTTACACAAGTCAAGATGCCCAAGATCATTGAATTCGTACGTCTGAGATTGGGTACTCGCCGTTTAACGTGTCTGAACGACCTCGCCTTAGAAATCCCTACGAGATTCTCTCAAGTCACCCGAACATTTCATCACTGATTATGCCAAATTTGACCGCCCAGCAACTTTACATGCCGCTTACCAGGCCCTATCCGAATTCGTAGAGAAGCACAAGCGTCTGCCAAGAGCACGCAACGAGGAGGATGCTGCAGAAGTTCTCGCTCTGGCTAAGAAGTTGGCAGGCGGAGAGGAGATCAGTGAAACTGTTGTCAAGGAACTCTCTTTCCAGGCGATTGGGGATGTTTCGCCTATCGTTGCGGTCATCGGAGGATTCGTTGCACAAGAAGTCCTCAAAGCTTGCAGCGCCAAGTTCCACCCGATGGTCCAACACTTGTACTTCGATTCACTGGAGTCCATACCTGCGGAGGTCCCTTCAGAGGCGGACTGCGCACCTACAGGATCGAGATACGATGGGCAGATCGCCGTCTTCGGGAGGAAGTTCCAGGACAAAATCGCGAATCATCGACAGTTCCTTGTCGGAAGCGGTGCGATCGGCTGCGAGATGTTGAAAAACTGGAGCATGATGGGCCTTGCTACTGGCCCTAACGGATCAATCCAAGTCACAGATCTTGACACTATCGAGAAGAGTAATCTTAATCGCCAGTTCTTATTCCGTCCAAAGGATCTCGGGAAGTTCAAGGCTGAAGTAGCTGCCGAGGCTGTTTCTGAAATGAACCCGGATCTCAAGGGCAAAATCATCAGCCGACAGGATGCTGTTGGTGGTGATACTGAGCGTAAGCATCATGTCAGTCCTTTCGTTAGAATAATCCTAATTTGAATTGATCTCTGCTAGATATATATGGAGACGAGTTCTTTGCTGGTCTTGATGGAGTGACGAACGCCCTGGACAATGTGAAAGCTCGTAAGTGTTCCATCGTGAATTGGCAACCACACCACTAACTCTCTACATGCAGGCTTATACATGGATCAGCGATGCGTTTTCTACGAGAAGCCTCTACTCGAGTCCGGAACGCTCGGGACTAAGGGCAATACACAGGTCATTGTGCCGCACCTCACAGAATCATATGCATCGTCTCAAGATCCACCGGAGAAAGAGACCCCCTCATGTACCGTGAAGAATTTCCCCAATATCATCCAGCATACTATCGAGGTCAGTAACTTGTCCTGTAGTGTTCAGCGTTGGCTCACTGCACCGTGTTGCTACTCCTCGCGGTTAGTGGTCTCGCAAACGGTTCGATCAGCTATTCGTTCTACCTGCCCAAGACGTCAACAGTTACCTCTCCGAGCCTGGGTTTGTTGAGCACACGATCAAGTACGGAGGATCGCACACAGAGAAATTCGCTCAAATCAGGGAGTATCTTGTGCGACAGAAGCCGTTGACTTTCGACGAGTGTATTGTCTGGGCACGGATGCAGTTCGAAGAGGATTACGGGAACTCCATACGGCAGCTTCTTTTCAGCTTGCCAAAGGATGCGGTGCGCAAAGCCTTTCATCTTTGTTCGCGTGTAATTTACACCCTCGACGCTATATAGACCACAACAACAGGACAGCCCTTCTGGTCAGGGCCGAAGCGGGCACCTGATGCTTTGATCTTCGACTCCAGCGATGTACGCTTGTCCCATGCACATTCCTCTGAAGTTTAGTTCGCTAATCACCCCTGGACAGTCGACGCATCTCGACTACATCATTTCAGCCGCCAATCTTCATGCTTTCAACTACGGTCTGAATGGAAGCACAGATATCAACTACTTCAAGAAGGTTGCAGATGCCGTCATTGTGCCCGAGTTCCAGCCTAAGAAGGATGTCAAAATTCAAATCAAGGAAACCGACGCCCCGCAAGAGAGTGGACCGGGTAAGCTCTCTCGGTTGCATTTCAGATGTGCCATGCTAACTACTACTTTCAAGACGAGGACGTGGAGTCCATTCTCGCTCAATTGCCACAACCTGCTGACCTGGTTGGGTACCGTCTAAACCCAGTTGATTTTGAGAAGGATGACGACACGAACTTCCATATCGACTTCATCACCTCAGCTTCCAACCTTCGCGCCATGAACTACTCGATCACGCCGGCGGACCGTCACACCACAAAGCAGATCGCTGGAAAGATCATCCCCGCTATCGCGACGACCACGGCACTCGTCACCGGCTTGGTATGCCTGGAGTTGTACAAGGTAAGAAATAGTAAACCCTCTTAACGTTATTACTTAATATGCTGCAATCTCAGATTATCGATGAGAAGAAAAAAGTCGAGGATTACAAGAACGGCTTTGTCAATCTCGCACTACCATTCTTTGGCTTCTCTGAACCTATCGCCGCACCGAAGCGTAAGGTAAGAGGCTATCCTTCCTGAACTTCTCTGTTTTACATACACCTCATCTTATCTTCTCGATCAAGTATGGTGAAACTGACTGGACCCTCTGGGATCGCTTCGTTTTCGAGAACGACCCAACCCTCGAGTCTATCGTCAAGTTTTTCAAGGAAAAGCATGGTCTCGATGTCTCGATGGTCTCTCAGGGAGTCTCCATGCTGTGGCAATCGTTCTTGGCGCCTGCAAAGGTGCGTTCGGATCTGTTCACCAGAAATTGCCCTCATCGCCCTAACTCCATCACCTTAGTCGAAGGAGCGCCTAAAGATGAATATGCGAAGACTCGTGGAAACTGTCAGCAAGAAACCTTTACCTCCTACAACTAAGCAACTGACAGTCGAGGTGATGGCGAATGACGAGGAAGGAGAGGACGTAGAGGTAAGGGATATCTTGCATCCTTCTTGGTTTCGGCTGTGACTGATCATTTATCCAAAGATCCCATTCTTGGTGGTTCGCATCTAATGTAGCAACACTGAAGGGATGGATGAGACTGTTGAAATGAGAAACGAGTTTGATCTGCCGTCATATGCCATATGTTTTATGGGCTGCTTTAACCCGTGAGATGTCCGAGATAGGGGAAATCAGAAACTCGTATTCCACCGACATTGCCTCACCTCACTTACATTCTGGCCCTTCTTCGGATGCATCCTTCTCGTCCAGTCGGCTGATTGGAATTGGCTACACGATGTGATTTATGAATGCGTCCGAGCTCAGTTATCGCATGCGACATCAATCCTTCCGGCAGTGGGGCCAGCTTGCACCGTCAACCAAAAGCTTCCACGTCGGCTTAGCTTGATTTCTTCGCTTAAATGATCCTTCTTCGGAACATTATCTACCGATTCAGTACATCGTAGGCGACGCTCTAGGAGAAACGCGCTCCATGGGTCGAGTCTTCTCGTCACTTTGCCGCCTTGAACCCAACATTTCCGTCCGCACTCGGCGATATAAGAGTCAAGTTCAATCAGAGCGAAACCCTCTCATTTTTACCCTTTGCTCTCTGCTAGGCCTTTCCGCTTCTTGCTTACTGAACTACGTGTACTCGCCAATGCCCAAAACAATCTCTACCGTTACCTTTGGAGCTTGGATCGCCGTCCTAATCTACATTGCCGCCACGTATGCGGTCCCGTATCAACACCTTGAGTATGCACCTTGGTCAACGGCGATGATGCACGGAATACAAGGCGCGGATGTCATTCGGGCTATATCGCTGAACCAGGAGGGGACACCGTACTTATCGACAGAAAGATCACCTGGTGAGGGGGATACCTTCAATGTGTAAGCCTACTCCATCTTGCATTCTCATAATCAGTTCTTGCACTGCTTAGGGCAAGCAGGAAGTGCAATGGTCACTTCAACACCCAACCCTCCTGCCTTCTTTATCAACTCTGGACGTCTCTGTGCGTGAAGTATACAACCACAGCTTCTTTCTTGTGCGTAACACGTATAGCTCATGGAATGTTTATTTAAAGACGTGTATATCAACGACACAGCAGTGATGGCGGTCAATGTCCACGAACCGAAGACTGAATCACTACCAGCATCAACTGGCAGTGCTCAACAGCCTCTGACTAAGGATACCGCCCGAGCTGGCTTGTATAATTTGATGATCGAAGAGAAGAGGGGGGGTATAGAGGGCGAGTGGTATTATGTAGGCTCGTCCTTGCATTTCGCCAAGACGCGGTTACCACCACCGCTGAAGAAAGGATCGTCAGTTGAATTGGTACGTGTGCACCGCTAAGATCTAAGATGATGCGAGTGCTATCGTCACCTGGACTGATCGCTGCGCTTCCCTGAAACATCCACATTGTGTAGGGGTCGAAGCGGATTTGGAGGAACGACAGATGGACCCTTCTGCCGGAGAACAACGACGGCGTCTACTGGCAATGCGAGCTGCGGCCGAGTGTAGACAATATATGGGGAAGGATGCTTTACCTTGATTTCTACGGTTATGATTACGAGAAGAGGCCAGCGCCTGAACATTGCGCTGTGACCACCCTACGGTCGTGGGGCCAAAACAACTGACTGACCTCGTTATATAATTCACTGAATAACATGTTCTGGGATCGCCAGAACCTTTTGGAGTCCCTTCGATTTGCGGGTCTAATGATCATGTGCTATGTCGATAGTACGCGACAGCACTTGTAATCTGTGCTCATGAAAAGGTTGGGCGGCTCGCCCTGCGGCCCATGGCGGTAGATACGCGTGTCACGAAACACTTTTTGAATATTGATGTAAGAAAGCCCTAGCCTACACAAGCTTCTTGGAGTGTATGGTAAAATCCAATCGTCTCAAGCTCATGGCCAACACGAACACTGCGAACGCCGCAGTAGCGACAGTCAACGGCTTCTGTAGGTGTGCGTTGGTGTCTACGGAATAAGCGACCTATAAGGTGAAAGCAGACGATGTCAGCCACAGAAAGGCGTGCTCTAGTCTCGTTTCGGGTAGACTACCCACATATATCATCCCAACATGCTCGTTGGTGCAGTTGGACTTTTGGAAAGTGATCGAAGGACGCCCAACGCTATCAAGGTAGGTGAGAACCCTATCTTCCCATTCAGAATCAACGGCGAATGGAAGATAATGCTCAAGCAGTCTAGAGGAAGGGAAATCAGCCACGTTGATTTGAGAAGTAACAGACCATCCGCTTACTTGGCACCCTCTGGCAGGATGACCTTCGTTTCTACTTCATCAAACGTAGCGCCTGGGAACGGCGTCAAGAAAGGCACCGCGACGACGTAAGCGCCCTTCTCTACGTAGTATCCAGCCCATTCCTGTAGCGGTAGATCGTAGCCCATGGTGAAAGTATAATTCCAACCTCCCATGAGGGGATACCTCGGCTTGATCTCCAACACACTTGTCCTCTCAAGAGGTGACGCGCGCTTAAGTGGACTGGAGGTCTGGCGACGGGGAAGCGCAGGGCGGAATTTAGTGGTGGAGACGTTACCGATAACGTCGTAGATGTACGGGTCCCGGATGCCAGAAGGTAGATGGAGAACCAAGTCGCGGATGACGTGAGGCTGCGAGGTCCCCACATGAACGTTTTGCTTAATATGTTCAAGGCGGGAGAAGTGGCCTTTGAGCCTAGGAGATAGGAAAAGGTCGTGATCTAGGATCAGAGACTCTTCGGGGACGGAAGATGGTTTGGGCACTTACTGGGCACCGTCGTTCTTTAACCATATGTTGTCTTGAATGTTAAGGTTCGATCCCCAGTGGCTAACCTCCGCGGCTCGCTTGAAGGTCTTGACGGTAGTGTAAGGCGAGTCCAGCTCGTAGTGCACAGTGACATTCTCTTGAGTTTCGCCCAAGAAAGCTGCTTCCGTCCACGGTGGGACGCTTCGGAATGGCCCATACGTGATCGTTGTAGCCGATTTGGTGTAAGGCATCGCATCTCCATCGGCATATTTGCTAGCTTTCGGGCTTGAGTATTCTTTAACTTTCTGAGTAGGTGTGCTTCGGGTGTTGCATCGTCAAGGTTTCGTTTGGGAGATGCATTTGTTGGTGATAAAACTTACCGAAGTTTCAGTCTTTGAATGATGGTATTGTAACTGCTCAAGACGTAGAGGTCTGAGGTGTACTTGAGATAGAGTGGCTCGCCCTGTCGGATGGCCGCGGGAAGCGGTGTGCTTGCATGCGATTGAATAGTAGTTAGAACGAGTGTTGCGGTTTCATTCACTTTCAGCGCTTTTGGAAGGGTGGCGCCGTATAGAGAGACGTTACTACAATAAGACATTATCAGCTAGAATACGTTGCGGATTGAGAATTGACGAAACGCACTCAGCATGTGTGCTCTCCAGCTTCAGCGGGGTACCGTTGCCCTTTACTTTGGCTTCAACCCAGCTCACCCTAGCGGCATCGTCAGCCGAGAGGGTGAAGAAGTATTGTTGACTCCCATCCTGCAGCGCTCGGACTTGGTAGGTCGTGGTGACCTGTGTCGTGGCTCCTCCGAGGTCCACTGACCGCACGATCGCGGTATTCTCAAAAGTAGCTGGAGGGGAGTATGGGGGGATATCTGCAGCCAACGCCAGGGATAGTAGCGAGCAGAGCTGGAGGACGCCTATAGCGAGATGCATTTTGGTTTAGAGAGGGTATCCAGATGCGACACGTCTGGCCGTTACTATTCCAATAACAGGTACCATCATAATGCACGCAAATGTTCAAAGCGTTCTTGCCATTTTCGACCACTTTGACCCACTGTTTCCAAAAGACTCTAATGTTTTCCCTGTCTCTAAAAGGAAAGGGCCGGCTAATCCACTCATCCTGCTATGGGGAGACTATAGGCTTGAATTATGCCATCAGACAATTGTCGATCGACATAACAGAACCTGAGACCCGTGGGCCTTGGCCCAATAGACAGATGGTTCCTGGCGCAGAGGTTCGGAGAATCAAGAAAGCTTTGCCTCTGGCGTCTGCGGGGAATCTGTCGGCTCATCCCAGCCCAAATGAAAGACCGTCTGGTAGAAGAGGGAGGCCAAACTACAGAGGTAGTGGCGAGGATCGAGCCCCTCGACGTTTCGAGCTACGCGACAGGCCAGACATCACAGGGGGCCATGTGCGCCCATCCCAACGACCTTTTGGAGTGGCACAGGAGATCCGGAAGATAATGGAAGAAGGGAGTCTCGACGATGCTATCAAAATGGTGTCCTCAGCGCCAATATCATCCCAAAATGAGGTCGTGTGGACCTTGCTCATCAAGCAGGCGTTGAAGGAAGAACGAACGACCCTAGCCTTTGACACTTATAACCAAGTGAGCCTATAATCTTTCACTTATAAATCCAGAACCTGACACAGCTCAATATCAGATGAAAAAGCGTGGCTTCATGCCGACTGGCAGGAACTACACCGCCATTTTATCCGGTTACGATCATCTTTCTCAACTAAATCCGAAACAATGGGAACGAGTCAATCGGATTTGGGAACATTACAAAGCCTATCTGACGGCATGCAGAGGGAGAGACGGCGTCGAAGGGAGCGAAGTGCTCTCGCCCCACGTGCCTTACTTCAAAATGTTGGCGCGGCTTGGGGAGTATGACCGCATGGTGTCCATCTTCGAGTCTATGGACACCACAGGTCCCTTGGCACCCAACAAATTCTTGTGCACAGCCATCCTTGGTCTGGTTGCTCGACGCCCAGGCAGCAACACGGAGCGAGGTGACGTCCGTGCTGACATGGCGTCGATGACAGTCAAGATCGCAAACTACATGATGGAGGCGAAGATGATTGATAATTTTGCGTTGTGTACTATCCTACGAGGCCTTGTCAAAGGGGGGGACGAACACCTTCGGGTCGCCTGGGATATTCTGTCCAAGCAGATTGGAGATATCACGGATCTGAGCGTGCTCACCAACTCAGCGATTGAGGTCGATCACTTCCTCTTCGACGTGATCCTCGAACTCTGTTGTGCGATGAACAAGTACCATCTTGCGATCGACTTAGTTGATCGGGCCATCCAATCGAAAAACATGAAGCAGATCGTCACTCGAAACCACGTTCATTACGCTCTGGATGCGCTCTCGTATCAGGCCGCAGAGGCGAATGAACAATCCAAACCTCCGAGCGTAAAGCTCCCAACCACACCGGCATCTTCTCCATCAGCCGCTTCAACTTCCCCGTCGCCACTTTCACCTTCAGCACCACTAGGTCTCAACGCTTTATCCGCAAAGGCCTTATCCCTTCTTGAATTCACCATCCTCGAAGCCTATAGCGGTCATCCAAAGGACGTCCTACCCACCCGTTCGACGTACCACCGCGCCCTCGTCATCGCATGGCGCGCAAACGACTGGGCAACCGCGACACGCGTTTTCCAGATCATGACCGGCCTCGACCCAGCACATTTCACTGACGCAGGGTCCTTCCAAGGGCCGCCCAAGTCCCTCAAGTCCATCGAGGCCGTCGTGGACATGGACGCCCAAAGCATGAGCTATCTTGTGCGGATTGCCTGCGCGAGGGATGACGTGGGCATGATCAAGATAGCGTTGAGGATACACAGCTATTATGGACCGAAAAAAATGTTTGGTGATGGGTCAAAGGGAGGGGGTAGGGATGGGATGGACGCGTTCTATCGCTACAAGCACGCTGTTGCTGTGCGAGAGGCCGTGATACGGGTGATGCAGGAGTCATTGACGCAAGCAGAGCGTGTGTCTTATAAGCAGATGCTGTTCACTGTGAAAAGGGAAAAGGAGAGATTACAACAGGGGCGAGATTTTTTAGAGCAGACTGAGGCCTAGGTTCGCCAATCTTCTATGACTTGCCGAGATGTCTGAAACTGGAGCAGGTTATGCTAAGTTCTTACATCGTCCAGTTGACATATATTTAGTCTGTAGTGGCGCAAGGGAACAAGATAGGTGGTAGCGATTACACAGCGAGGCGACAGGACGAAAACACGCGATGAAGTGAAAGCCAAGGAAGTGGGGATGTCCATCAAGGTGACTGAGTCCGCGAAAACCCCAAGGCTCACTCGACTTGCTCTACCGGGGGGGCGGGCTCAGTCGTCTGTCCCTCCACTTTCGACGCTTCCATCTTCTTGGCCACTTCGTGCGTCGACGCGTCCTCAGTAGATGCCACTACGCCAGTCTCAGTAGAAGCAGGCGTGACCTCGGATTCTGCTGCACTGCCGGAATGACTGACGGGCGCTGGGTTTACATGCTTGGGCTCTTCCTCATCCTTGTTTTCGGACTCAGCAGTATAAGCGGGTTCGGGGTGAGCGCCTGCTGCGGATGTGCCCTCCTCATCGTGCTTGAGGCCAGCGTTCGTCTTCTGGGCTTCCTCAAATGCGGTCTTGAACTGGTTAGCATCTAAACACAAGTCGGTTTGCGTCAAATAATGCGCATGACACAATGATAAACACCTGGCGGCATTGCTTACTGTCGGCGTTGGCGAATCTTATAGCCAGCGTCTCAGCTACGGGCTCGCCATCTGATACATCGGCAGCAACCTTCCAAACCCAACTCCTGTCCGACCCAATATTGGGTTGCAACCGCATGTCCGCGGTGACTTATTGCAAAGTCGTTAGGAATTGGCGCGCTTTCCGAGAATACTGATGAATGACTCACTCGAGTGGTTGGCACAGACTTTCAGGGTCTTGTCGCGTCTCATTACAAGGCGGACCTTCTTGGTTTGCTTGTGGGCCAGGAGCTTCACTTCGCCCGTGCCACGTTCCTTCCACTCCGAGTTCTCAGTGTCAAAGCGGAAAAGCTTTGCCCGCCTGCAGCGTCGAATAAGAGAAGGTCAGTCGTACGCACGTCATCTACGGGCATAAGTCGCAGACGTTGGTGACTTACATCTTAAACAGCGCATCTTCGTCCTCCTCATGAGTCTTCGAGTCAACCTGCTCTGTGAGCTTGATCACCGGCTCGTAGTGACCTCCGGTATCCTCCTCTCCTTCCTGAATAGCAACAGAATATAGCAATAAGATTGAGTCAATTTAAATGAAGACTGGACGACGAATTTCTTGGGACAGTCTGTGGAACTCGCAATAGCGCGCCCCCATATGCGCAGCCTGAATCCACTCATGTAAATGAGGTTCAAACTATCGCATCGCGCCTCTGTGGTCCAATATAATTGCGATACTGATGACTCGAGAAGTGATCACACCAACCTTGTGGGCGGTTTCGACGACGGGATCAGACATTGAGGGGACTTCGAGGGCTTTATTTGGGGAGTAATAGGAGTGGTTAGCGGAGACGAAGCGGTTTGGAAGGGATGGAGGTGAATGGAGAAAGGGTTGGCGCCGAGGGATCTTTTATTTGTACCATTCATCCAACCTTTCATTGTGTATCTACCACACTTGCCATCTGGACTGCCAATTCCGGCCACGACACAGCGACGAACCGACGAACAGAACCCAAAAAGCTCCATAAAGAATGATTACTCGGAGGAACGCATTGCCTATGGAGGCCATACTACTATTCTTCTTTATTCTTGGCACCACACTTGCGCATAGGATTGCACTTCCCGCGACGAAGAGAGAATGTTTCTTCGAAGATTTGCACGTCAATGACAAGGTTAGGCCTTGTGACTCGAACAGATTAATCAAGCCGCGCAACTTATATTGTGGTCGTTTTAGATGACAGTGACGTACCAAGTGGGAGGAGGAGGGAACCTTGATATCAACTTCTTCGTGTGTCTAGCATCGATCTATCAGTTTTACAGGCGCGTTTACTAATGTCAGTTCGTGCTATCAGCTGGAAGACCCCGACAAGAAGCATGTGGTGGACCATAAGCTACAGTCCACAGGGACATACTCTACAACAGCCGACAAGGATGGGCGCTGGACGTATTGCTTCTCGAACGAGATGAGCTCAATAACGGACAAAGAAGTCAGGTGCACGGCACTAGTTTTCTGATGTTTTGACGTGTGAAGTGAACTCACGCTACACTTTCTTGTTAGCTTCAACGTCCACGGAGTGATCTACGTTGCGGATGATGGTACAGGCACACACAGCGTCGCACACTAAATTCTTCGCTAAAACATATATTTCTACTCCAGGCGTAGTTGCTCCGATAGAAAGGGAAGTGCGTGGCCTAGCAATTGGCCTGCAGAGTGTAAAAGACGAACAGGAGTACATCGTCGTTCGTGAGAAGACGCATCGCAACACGGCCGAATCGACAAATGAACGAGTAAAGTGGTGGAGTGTTGCTCAGATGATATTGTTATTTGCTGTATGCGGGTGGCAGGTGTATTATCTCAAGGTTCGCCTTTCTGTCAAGGCATTGCCAGCTTGTGACCACGTGCTGATTTAGTTTTCATTAGTCTTTCTTTGAGGTGAAGCGGGTGATATAATCTTCACTATCTTCTTGGCACGATATGCTACTACTCTTTTATTCGATCGCCTTCATCTCGAAACGAATCTCCGAGTGACAGGTTCGCTGTCAGTCAACCCCTGCGCCACTGGGAATTCAAACTTTCACAAACTCCAGTCCGACCTGTTACGAACCTGTCGTACGGTTCCAGGACTGACAAACGCAAGCCAGCATCCAGGAGGCATCCAGCAGATATTCTGCTCTCACTCAATCTCCTAAGATTGATGGCCGCCTTCTATCTCGCCTGGCTCCATTTTGAAACACCTTATCTTCGGCCTATGTGTCCCGCGCGAAACAGAGAGGGTGTGACGTGAGGCGCTTATTCACGGCCGGATCATCAGTGGGCTGCAGAGCGCCCGTTTCGAACAGCTTAGGCCCTTCATATTTGGTGTATTGGTCTGAACACAAAGGCATGGTCTGAAAGATCCAAGACCAATGTCGCCGGGCTACGGGCGTTGAGCCTGATTTGGTAGAATGAAGTACAATATCCACTTCCCATACTAGACACGAGCTGGTCGGCACATCTCTTGATCTGCTCACATTAATATTGTTCTTTGTGGAAGCGCACTCGCAAGTAGAAGGAGGACCAAATCCTATAGCTCCGATCGGCCGAACGCGACCGACCAGCGTCAGCCGACCAACTCCGCAAGCCCTTCAACTGTATATAATATATCCGGAAGAAGCGCCTGCCTGTTTTGCCCAGGCATAAGCCATCCTATCAGAGAATCCGAATTTCCCCTTTCCAAATCTGTATCTTTCATACAACCATGCCTACCGCGACGACTGCACCACGAACGCTCTACGACAAGATCTGGGATGATCATGTCGTGTATGCTTCTTTTGTTAAATATATTTGAGAGATGTCCGTGGCTGATGTCAATGATCTCGCGCCCTAGAACCGCACAGAAGGACGGCACGACTCTCTTATACATTGACAGGTCAGTCTTATGGGCGAGTCACAGTCCAAGCTCAAGCTAACACCATGTCTTGGAATGTATTACAGGCATCTCGTCCATGAGGTCACGAGCCCACAGGCATTCGAGGGCTTGCGGACCGCTGGAAGACCTGTCCGGAGACCAGATTGCACTCTTGCCACTTTGGATCACAACGTCCCGTTAGTAAAACCTACCATTACGACCTCCCTCTACGTAAAAGTCCAGTGTCGCCGATCGGATATATAACTTGACTATTATAGAACGAGCTCCAGAAAGAACTTCAAGACGGTCACGGACTTCGTCACGGAGCCGGACGCCCGGGCGCAGTGCGTCGCTCTGGAAGAGAACGTCAAGGAGTTTGGCCTCACATTCTTTGGCATGAACGATAGACGACAAGGTAATGCTGTCGTGTTATTAGACATCGAGAGATCACCCTCTTATTCTCATCTTCCTCTCCTCTAGGTATCGTCCACATCATTGGTCCCGAGCAAGGCTTCACTCTCCCCGGAATCACCTGCGTCTGTGGCGACTCACACACCAGCACGCACGGCGCCTTCGGATCGCTCGCCTTCGGCATCGGCACGTCCGAGGTCGAGCACGTCCTAGCCACGCAGACCCTCATGCAGAAAAAGTCCAAGAACATGCGGATCAGCGTCAACGGCGTCTTGCCTTCCTCCGTCACCTCCAAGGACGTCATCTTGTACATCATCGGCCAGATCGGTACCGCTGGCGGGACGGGCTGTGTCATTGAATATACCGGGAACGTCGTGCACGAGATGAGTATGGAGGCGCGGATGAGCGTGTGCAACATGAGCATTGAAGCTGGTGCGAGGGCTGGGATGGTTGCGCCAGATGAGATCACCTTTGCTTACTTGAAGGGCAGGCCACTTGCGCCCAAGGCGGGGGAGGAGTGGGATAGGGCTGAGACGTACTGGAGGACGCTCAAGTCAGACGATGACGCTAGGTTCGATCTGGACGTGACGATCAAAGCGGAGGATATCGTCCCGACCGTTACGTGGGGTACTTCGCCTCAGGACGTGGCCCCTATCACTGGAAGCGTCCCTGACCCAGCCAAGGTGGCAGATCCGATCAAACGCGCTGAGATGGAGAGAGCGTTGGAGTACATGGGGCTAGAGGCAAACACACCGATGGAAGCGATCTCCGTCGACAAAGTCTTCCTAGGATCCTGCACCAACGGACGCATCGAAGACCTCCGCGCCGCCGCAAAAGTCGTCATGGCGTTCCCAGCCGGCTCGCGCGTCGCAAGCAACATACAAGCCGCGATGATCGTCCCTGGGTCCGGTCTCGTGAAGCAGCAGGCTGAGGCGGAGGGCTTAGACGTCATCTTCGCTCGCGCCGGGTTCGAGTGGCGTGAGGCCGGTTGCTCTATGTGTCTAGGGATGAACCCGGATCAGCTCAGCCCTAAAGAAAGGTGCGCGTCGACGAGCAACAGAAACTTTGAAGGAAGGCAGGGCGCTGGTGGGAGGACGCACCTCGTCAGTCCGGGAATGGCAGCCGCTGCGGCGATGACAGGCCATCTGACGGACGTGCGGAAATATGTCGAGAAGAGTCCGGCGTCGGCGTTGGGTGGTCTGACGAAGAGCGTGGCGCAGATGAAGTTGACGAACGCTTTGGACTATCTGACGGACACGGTTCTCCCACCACCTACGCCTCAACCTCTGGGCGATGTTACTTCGACTAAGAGCGGTCCACCCAAGGAGTCCAACGCGGCTGGAGACGCGCATCCCGGTCTGCAGCCCGTCCCCGTCGCCGCTGTGCCCGTGAACCAGTTCACCGTTTTGACTGGAATCGCCGCGCCTTTGGCAATACCCAATTGTAACACGGATTTGATCATCCCGAAGCAGTTCCTCAAGACCCTCAAGAGGACCGGCTTGGGCGCCGCGTTGTTCTTCCCTCTGCGGAAGGACCCAAGCACTGGGGCAGTCACGGACTTCGTGCTGAATCGACCTCCTTATGACCATGCGAAGATCCTGGTGTGCACGGGCGAGAATTTCGGATGTGGAAGCAGTCGAGAGCATGCACCCTGGAGTCTGTGAGTGGTATCAACTGTTACCTTGGGGTTTTCACGGAGAAGAGCTACTCATACATTTAACCTCGTTCGTTTCCAACAGCAAGGACTTCGGTATCAGCGCCGTAATCGCGCCCTCCTTCGGCGAAATCTTCGAAACCAACTCGATGCAGAATGGTGTCTTACCCGTCGTGATGCCGCAAGATTCATGCAAGGCGCTTTACGAGGACGCCGTTCAGGGACTAGAACTGACAGTTGACCTTGAGAAGCTTGAAGTCCGTCGGGCAGTGCGGAAAGAAGGCGGTGAACAACCTGCACCAATACCGTTCGACGTCGAACCTTTCCGCAGGCACTGCCTGTTGAATGGTCTTGACGACATCGCATTGACGCTGAAGGATGAGGGGGATATCACGCAGTTTGAGCAGAAGCGGAGTGAGCTGTGGCCTTGGCTGGACGGGTTCGGATACCAAAAAGGCGGTGGGATGATTGATGCCAAAATTGCAAAGAAGAAGGGCAAGGTTGATTGGTAGTCTAGTAATCGCGACATTCTAAAACTCAATTGGGACTTGTTTTGAAATCTATTTCACGGGGAATATGGCCATTGGTTGCAAGAATACCGGAAGTTCGTCGTCAAAGCATCATGAGTGACAGCGACAAGTGCCATAGATACCCTAACCCGAGCCCAGCCGGCTGCCGAGATTGAGCTCGCTTCCCTCAGTGCAGTAGCAGAGACCAGTGTGGTCCAGTGGGGCGTTAAAGCGTGGCAGTGTGGATTGCAGTGTGATCCCAAAGATAGGGTCTTTCAGGTTCTGGCTATAGAGGCGCGTTCGATTCTATCCACTTTCGCCTTCCTTGGTTCCAGTCCCATCCACCCCAGATGGCTACCATCGCTACAGAAGGCGCTCTAGCATCATCATCATCTACTAGCTTCATGCACGATACAGATTCGAGTCCAAGCGGTGAGTGACTCTCAGTTTTGGAATGGGCTTTTTTCAGCCATCCATGCGCAAGAACCGGCAAGAATAGCCGCACTCAGCACACTTGCATTCGATCCAGGCTCATGTCCACCGCTGTCGCGCCTGGATACAGAGGAACAGATTCTGGACTACTATGGTTCAGAGGAAGCATCTGGAGTCCCCTACTTCAGTCGCGTGCAGTCGAGGGTTGAATTACCATCGGTGGTCGAATCCCCTGTATCGTCGCCCCGATCTTCAACACGAAGGACACGAGCGCCCTCACTTGGAGGCGCAGACAACAGGCGTCTTCACATCATGGAGCTCGACGCGTCTGACGCCGTACCGCCACCAGAATGTCCACCGCCTCGGTCAGCAAATCGCACTGCGGGTCAAGACGTCACCAGCCCAGATGGCGACATGCCAACTTTCAACTCAGAGTCGTCTCTTGTACCGTCCCCACCGGCTGGAGAAAGCAATCTACTATCCAGGCGCTCCAAAAACGGCAGTCCATATCAACAGCATCCTCGGCTTGCACTCGTCGCACCTCCAGACGCGGCACTAACGTCGTACACCGACCTTACTCCGCCAGATATGCTTCTCATAGGCGGGAGCCCTCGATCTGCACCTCCGAAACCGCAAGCTTATGACTACTTAGACGATAATGCTGCTGGCATAGAGAGAGGATCAGGAGGTTCGGATAATAATGGGAGAGAGATGAAGGATCACCGAAGGAGCAAGAGCCATTCTGTTGATCAACCTCCACGGATGATGAATGCATCTGGGACTTTCATTGTCCCTGCAGGAATCCTCAAGAGACGTGGGGGTCAGCTGTCTCCACGAGCTGGCATGATCTTTCCGCAAGGAGACTACACAACGTACAGGACTGAGCCAGCATATTCCCCTTCCCGAGTAACACTTCACGAAGAGTCGGAGGCGGCAAGTAAGGGACGCTCTACTACCTCCCCCACGTCAGCTCTTACGCAGACTTCACCATCCTATTCAACAGGCCCGTCATCAGCTCCACCAGACGATCACTCAACCTCTATTGCCCTTAAGGAACTGCCGCTCCCGCCAACTCTCGGTCGGAATAATACAGACGAGTCCTTCGTCGTCACGCCTGCAATAGGGGAAGCGAAGGACCCAATGACAAAGGTGGCTGCACCGGTTGTGATTGACTTGGCGAGTGCGACGCGTCCTCCACCAACTTCAGGTTCAACAGAGCCTCCGGGCGTAAAAGCTACCGTACCGCCACCGCCTGCGGCTGCAGCAGTCAGATCCCCAAGCATAAAAGGGAGTACTCCACCGCCACGTCCGCCAAGACTGCTTGATCCTTCCTCTAATGGGCTTAGGAAGTTGGCTGTCGGGTCTTCTTCGAGACAGATCAACAAAGGGGCAGACTCTCTCCCCGCATCTCCTGCCAGCTCGATACTCGCCGATATCAAGCAAGAGCCGTTGAGGGCTACCGGAGCCCCAAGCTCCAGCAGCCCACTGTCCAAGCCACAGGATGCACTTTCCTTGCCTTCCTTGTCTCCGTACGTAGAATTACAGCCGATACCATTGATTATGAATCTTGATGCTGAGCTTTCCTACGTCATTTCTAATTGGAATAGGTCTGCACACTCCAATCCAGAACTAAGGGAGACTGCATCTCTAGAAGAGATTCCTATTCTGTTGCCTGGTCATCATCGTCGCGAACCTGCCAATGCCACCCTCACTTCCCTTCCGTCATCAAACTCCACGTTCGAATTCGACCCTGACAAGACCGTCACCATCGTATCGCCCCCCTCACCTGAGCTCGTACCCACCAAGCCACACACCAGTCATATCTCGCACTCCGAAGCTCACCCCAACCTCCAACTTGCTCCGCAAAGGCCCGAGCTGTTCACTTCACGTTGGTCGTCATACAATTCCAATCGCAAATCTACGTCTAGCAGGTCCAGCAAGTCAAGCGGGGGCAGGAGCGGGCTCGAGGATCTAATGGAGGCTGTCGGGGAGGCTATCGAGAATATCGGGCTCATGCGCGCGGACGAGATCCCACCTGTCACTATGGTCGACCCACCACAGGCAAGCTCCAGTCCTGGAGAAGGTGAAAGTGGTGGCTCGCTGCCTTCCTCTCCTGCATCGTCCCAAGGGATGTACTTCACACCTGCGTCCAACGTCCCGATCACGGCCGACCTGCGGCTCCCTCTACGCGGTAGCGATACACAGTCCCGTCCGTTGTCGGGACAATCAGAGCGCCCACCGACCCCACCTCCACATCCCTCGTCATCGGTGATAGTAAATCTGACCTCGCCATTAAAGGGCCACGACCTTCCAAGCGCAGCTACCATAGCGGTTATCAATGGTTCGCCAGTGCAACGAAGGGACTCATCAAGTCCGATTGAAAGCCCATATATGGAGGGTACACATAGCGCACCGCTCCTGACACAAGCACCGTCATCATTCCCTCCTCCTCTTCCCCCAGTGGCTCGCCGTAACAGCGGCGAAAGCGCCCGTCAGAATGGCAATCAAACCTCTCGCCCGCGATCGATCAGGTCCATCAAACGTTTCTCCCTCCTTCATCAACGAACGCCGTCGATCGGCAACTTGAATAATAGCCTTCAGGCACAGCATCCAACCTGGTCGAAAGCGCTGCCCGAGAAAAAGCAAAGGAGGAGGGTTGGTGCGTTGGGTGTCATGCCTGACGCGATGTCGTGCAAGGACGTGTTGGCGAAGAAGACGGCGTTGGAGAGAGCTTGCGGTTATGAGCAGAAGATCAGGGAATTGCTCCGGCCACATATCTTCGTTGGTGATGAGCAGTATGATGGGGAGACAGGTTTGGGGGACTGGATCGATTTCGTGAAAGGGGGGCAACAGGCTCAGCGCCGTCAAGCCCGGCAACGTCCAGACAAGCCAGTAACGAGGCCTCGGCAACCTTCTTTCTCTGCCAGTAGCACCGTTTCTCACGTGGACAGTCGGAGCGTCACGCCAACCACACCAAACAGCAGCCTCCCACCGATACCGTCCTTCCAGTCTCAGACGGGGATGCGCAACGCGTCGCATGGCTCAGAAGCCTCAGAGATGACGTTTCCCAAACGCCCTGACGCGTACGTCGCAACTGACCTGAGGAGTCGGGCTGGGGCAGGAGAGTCACCACCTGGAAAGGGTCCCCCACCGAATATTCCATACCCGGGCCTCGTAGTCGCACAGCAACAGCAACAACAACAACAACAACAGACCGCTGGGCTGGGAATCAAGACGTCCAACTCTGTTCGAGGAGCGGGAACATCCACAGGACCGATGTCACCGACGCGTTCCGGATCGCTTACTTCGCCGATCAAAAGCGGAGGATTCTTTGCGACCATCGGCAGGAAGGCGAGCATGCGGTCGAAGAACAAACCTGCGCTCGAAGACCTCTCGAAAAAGGGAATCAGTTCTGGGATGGGAATGATGACCAGTCGACCTAGCCAAGTGAACATGCCATCCTCGCAGCCGAAGATGGTGACCTCGAAGCCGTCACTTATTGGAGGGCCGCGGCCACCACGGCCTGCAGCTGTGGGATCGCCACGAGGCGCTCCGTCGGACAGTATAGCCTCTGGCCAGGTCGCATTGACGTCCGGGAGTACAGAGAGCGTGGTCGTGATCGAACGGCGGTCGATAGATTCTAGGAACGGTGCGGAGAGGAGCCCTGGTGGTACAAGTGTAGCTACGTCCTCTGCCTGGAGTGGAGATGCCCCAAGAACGTCCATGAGCGCCACTGCGGAGAGTGGCTATAGCACGCAAGTGGAACGTGATCGCTACGATACTGATGTCGGCATGGAGTCGGATGTCGGTCACCTCCCAAGCTTCGCGAGTTATCAAAATCACAACACTAACTCGGCACAGAAACTTATATCCAAATCATCTCTGAGTTACCGCACCCTCACGTCGCCACACCTGTCTACCGCCGCTGCCTTCAACGCGAACCTCGATAAGGTACAGGACGTCCTCCCACACGTCGACAAGGACATTTTGGCTCTATACCTGAAGAGGGCCAATGGTGATGACATACGTGCGATTGGAGCGTATCTCGATGATGAGAGGAAAGGCATCGTTATGGGGCAATGAACCGAACGTTTTATTTTGAACAGTCATGAACGATATGCATATCTCACGTTACGTGTCTCAGTCAGCTTTCCTTTCGTCTCCGCTTTAATCCTTACGCCCTTGAATATCCTCTTCATGTTATGGTCATGTCATACCTTATGTACATGTATGTCGCGTCGCTATCCCATCACGATCGTACTTAGATTTGTTTTATGTAAGCATTGGCTCACCACTGCTGAATGACTTGTACTTTTATGACCCCTTGTGATCCCATCGAACTTCAGAAGAATCTTGGCTTACGATTACAAGATAATTTGGTTGAACAGCGGTACAGCTCTCTTCTCTCCTGGCGATGCAGGAGGCCGTGCAGACAATTGCACAGCCATTTGACTAGGGTACCTCGACTACTAAGGGCGCGTTTTGGCTGTGATGCAGCTCGCGGCTACTTCGGGACTTCACTGATATTGTCACGTCTATCGCTTTGCTGTGGATAATCGCAATAATTCAATTGTTTCCCTCCACGAATCAGCCAGTGATTGCCCTTCGGTCTTCTGCTAGTACATCTGCCACTTTACGGAACGTTATTGACTTCCCCAACCAAGAATGAGTATCGTCTTCGCAAATGATCCAGCCATAACATATGCCTGTCCGCCCGGTGCGCTGCAAGCGAGTACGTCATGTTGCGAACTAGACTGCATACATGGACAGTGTCTGAGCATCCGTTGACCTAGCATGGTCCTTACGAGCTGATGGCCAAGGAGGATATATCATGGACACGCGGGGTAATGGGTGTTTTATGCAGTACTCGTTCACTGGTACATCCTCGAAGAATAATACTGGATCAAGGCCTTGACCTTGACCTTCAGTGTAACCCCCAGGCACGAGTATCAACGTCCAGATCGTGTCCAATTTCGATCATGGCTGGTACAGCTGTATGCTGGATAGCAGTACACCGCAGTGGTTCAATGCCAACGCTGGGACTGACACTTTTGGCGCCGCATGTACGCTCACGGGCGCTTCAAATGAAAAGCATACAGTAACGGTAACGATGACCTATTTATTTGGGCTCTGATCCCCTTCTAACACATTGTGTTGAAAGATAACCAACGGCGATCAACCTGGGTGGGCGCTGTCAATCAACAACATCACGCTGAGTTCCAGTATATCTCAGGGCGTCACCACCTTCACGTGAGTTCGAAAGAAGTCCACCATCTATGACGAAGTCGAAGCGCATGCGTTTAGTGTTCTGATGTCTTCTTCCATTACTTTAAAAGGTCCGTCTATCCGCCTGTCCAAGTTCCTGTAGCCATCACCGCCACCACTGGATCCTCATACGCTTCTACAGTCACAACCACTGCAACCAGCACCTCCAATGCCGACATTACTAATTCAAGTGACCACAAGGTATCTACCTCTGCGCTTGGTGCGGTGGCCGGTGTGCTTGGTGTGATCACCCTCATGGCGTTAGGGGCTGCTTTCCTTTTCTGGCGGCGTGATCGTCACTCGCGGGAGGAACTTAAGTGGGCGCTGGAGATGTCCGAAAACAGACCAACTCCTTTCATTGCTGTGCCACCCAAGCCGCAATCACCGCCACAGGAGCAGCAACTGGTTTCTGTACCATATAATCCTTGGGAAAGTAAGGCCATCTGTTTCCCTATACTTATGGGGGCTAGTACAACGTTGTGAGGGTCACCTGTCTGAAAAATCTGGACACGTAGTTGCAGGTGTATCCGTTCAACCCCAAGCCCCACCGGCATTGGGTACCAGTGAAGGCTCTGTTGCTGGTACGCTCGACTTTCCTTCCTCTCTGTTGTCTGGTCTCAGTGTTGACCGATTCGGATGACATGTCCCTAGCCGAGCCAAGCCCAGCCTATTCAGCATTCCCTGGACAAAAGCGGAGCTGAAACCCATGACGAGCCGTCAACTCCTTTGACGCACCTCACCTACACTAATTT
>WSTV01000810.1:0-12339 GCA_019632285.1 Tulasnella sp. 332
AGCCACCGACTAGGCATCCTCTTTCGAACTCGTATTTGATCAGACTCTCCTGGAAGCGGTGGTGATGATCTCTACGGCTACTTTCAGCCCGTCGGCGAAGAAGCCTTCCATCGTCTAGAGTTGATTTTTCAATCGATATTCTTTCCCATGTCGATTCGCATCAAGGTGCAACTCACTTAGCTCAGTGCCAAGTCAGGGAGCGGCGAACTGACGATCCTTCGCCTCCAAAGGTCAAAGGGACCAATAATGTGTACAGCATCTCGAACACGCTGCTGCTTGGAGATGGATAAAAGGCTTGGGTGATGGAGAAACACGGCGTGTAGAGGACCTCGTCCGTGACCAATCCAATGGTTGTGAATATCAAGAAGCCAGAGATGAACAGTGCCAAGCAGATCTTACATTCGAGGTGGGCTCACATAATATTTAAGGTACGTCCAGTGCTTCAAAAAAACGCTTTACCTTCATGGGCTGGCATGTATAGACATATGAACTCCTTTCTCTTTACTGTTGAAACATGAAGCAAAGCCATATACCTCATCACTCTGTGAAACCTTACCACCGCTCGCACGTACATCCTCAAACGCGTCGACATCGTGTTTTTAGATCACTAACCATCGATCTGATTACGTTAGTCGACCATAGTGGAATTGAGAAGTCGCTTCATCCCATGCACTTGACATCCTGCACCAAACCCCATCAGCCCAACAAGAAGGCACGCACCGAGAGACTCAACTTCAATCGGTCCTCACGATTTTCACCCGCCAAGAAGCTTCTTGAGCCTAGTCGGCGTTGTTGTCGCCAGCGCAGCAAACTTTCGTGATGACATGCAAAAAAACTGTGGTGCTCCGCGCGAATTTGAGGCATGGCCCTCGAACAAGCATCATCCCCAGTCCACCTATTTCCATGAGATACTTCAACAGCCACTAAGAAGTCTAGCGAGGCCGTACATAAACATGTTTGGGGACAACGCACCCACGTTGCTCAAGACTTGTAGAGAGCCGAGTTGGAGGTTGGAAAGTGCCCAAAGGTTAGAGTCACGCGGGGGTAGCTCGGCTGTGGCATGTAGTGCTTGAGGTGGCAAGATTCACAGATATTCCAGAAGATGGTCTGCGAATTTTGAAAGAGGGGGAGATTGTCGTGAAGACGATGGAAGAAAGGATATTGAGAAGAAGGAGGCTTGTCACAAGGCATATGTTCGTTATGGTGAGGATGCCGAAAATGGGGGGTTCAGGACGGTAGAGCGAGCTGTTTTGAAACACAAGTTGGCGTGATGAGAATGGCTTGCCTTCACCAATGTTGTAACGTCATCGGGAGAGACGGAGATAAGCAAGTGTACGCCCCATTTTAGGGCCCGAGTGCACACAGCCTTTGGCGTTCTACTACCATTCCATCTCATCACGCTTCCAGTTGAATGTATCAGAATAATAAAGCCATGTCCTTCGAATCACTCCTCTCCGCCACCGACTCATCAACCACCTCAACACCTAGAGACGTTCCGATAGCCCGCGTTGTTGAGGGGTCCCACGCTCCGTTTACCAATGTCGAAGAGCCTCAGCTGGGCGCAAAGCCTACCAAAGCGTTGAACCGAAACACAAGATTCTTCTTGACCTCCATATACTTCCAGGTGAAGCTGTGCCCTTCTTTTGCGAGATTTGAATAAAGGCTGACTGATTGGGTACAGGTCGAAGATAAGGTGTATAATGTCCCGGATATGCTATTTCCGGGTGCTGGATACTTGAAGTCAGCGGTTGGCCTCGGAGGTGGCAGTTGTGAGGAAGAACCGATGCAGTTGGATGTCACCGTCTCGCAGATTGACAGTCTAATGTCGGTTTTGCTTGATCGGTGAGTGGAAGAGGATTTCATTATGTGTCAAACCACTGAATGATCTTCTTTTCATTCGATTTTACAGTCGAGTAAACTCTCCCCTCAACCTCACCATCAGTCAGTGGGGCGATGCCTTGGGCCTAGCCACGCGCTGGAACCTCGAAGCGGCTCGGAACTTCATCATCGATCAAATCAGTACCCACTTTCCCGATCACCTCGCAGACCGTATCAAGCTGGCAGATGCATACAGCGTCTGCGATTGGCTTCAACCAACGTACGAGACACTTTGCACCAGGCTTGATCCGCCGACTGAGGAGGAAATCGAGGCACTTGGGCCGAAGCGGCTGGCAGCACTCTGGAAGATTCGGGAAGCTTGTCGCCAACCACCAACTTCACAGAAAAATATCACCCGAGCTCGTTGTAATTACTGTTCGAAAGAATGGGCGTTTGAATTGTCGGGGTCCGCAGCGCCTGAGGAACTCACCTGCCGCTCCTGTGACGATGCCCTCACCACGAACGGGTGTTCTCAAGATCCTCAGAGTCCACCGACGCTCTTAGTGGACGCTTTAGAGTTGATTAAAGCTTCAACTGCGTTGAAGACGGTACCTGCCCGAGAGGTGGCTGCGACAGATGGCGTAGGTGGTTCCCCACCGGATGGTTCGTGGGCCGAGAAGATAGCTGAAGTGATATCAGAGGCGCATGTTCCCAGCGGCCTTTGCCATGAATATGGTTGCCATCCGATGGTGGATGTATCAAGCGGAGGAAAGGGATCCAAGGGTAAGCAGGTAACCGCCACCTGCTTGAGGCGTTGCTTGAAGTGTGGTGCAGAAGAAGCACAGATGGACGGTCTCAGTATATGCTCAGCCAGAGATGAAAATGACGACCAGTGCTTTGATAGGGGTACGGTCGTGCCGGCTTTGTAGTGTATTCTTGAGTTTCTCTTTTTAAGATGTCCCCCTGCATGTGTATGTGTTGTAACGCTGGAACCTTACGACCTTTGCCCCTACATATACGCAAGACGGTGGATTGTACTCGAACACCCCCTTTTGGTACCTTCACACGCAGATTCTATTTTCGCAGACGCCGATCCTGCCCTTCCAGTCCAGACCTCGACTGCCATAAGCCCGTTCAATCTGGCTTCCTGGCGACATGATAATATATGATACACAGAGAGTACCATGCAGTTTTCCTAAACCTGTGTGACTCCTAAGAGAGTGTCGGCCGCGTTCTCCCCTGGGCAAAATGACAGCTTGCGGGACGCCCAGGCAATCCCAAGTGTCCATATCCTAAAGGCCTGTACCAATAGGCAGACTTATGTTTGATTTGAGTGATACAGATTGAGGCCAAGCCTGGCTGTCATAGGCATCTCCGAAACTCGGTCATCTTCCCGCTTGTGGGCTTGGATCTCACTATTATATGATCAAAATTCTATATTGTGCGCCGGGACTTCTGTGGCGCAAAAATCCCTCCATAGTCCAGTACCGCTCATACTCCTAGTAGATCGACCATTAACATGCTCTCCGCTCTTCACCTCTAGATTTGGGTCTCGGATATCGCGCATGTTCCCCGATGGTCGGGAGATAACTTCAACTTACAATAACATCCAGCGACTATTGCTTTAATCTTGGCATCATCCACCATGTCCTCAGTGATAGCATTCGCATTCTACCATTATCATTCTATTTTGAAGAGTATACTAATACAGAAATTGTTGTCATCGATCACCACCAACAATTCAGACGGATGGTCAGCCACACTCACTGCGCACCACTGTATTACATCAGGGTTCATCAGACGACAAATGAGCATTGGTGGTACTTGCTGAACCCTGCTGAGTATTGCTGCATTGCACTCAACTAGAATGAACACTAGCAGTGTCTCAATGAGCACCAGAACCTATGTCAGAAAATCACATTGGTATGTGGATAGTGTTGCCGCAGCTCAGCGTGGCTTACATCAACTACGGCTCGGTGTCACGACCATAGTTGAGACAATGAATGAGAAGTACAATTGAACTCTACTCTTCCATGGTCTCTTTCATTATTATCACATCTCCAATTCTTATGGCCTTTTTCTTTATGATCACATCCCTGTTCCCACAGCCTTTTTCCTTTAATATCACATATCTGTTTCTCAGGGTTCATTCAATGTTCCGATTGTACATGCAGTGCAACTGACTCAGTTGTTGCACAGCACTTCTGGAATATTCTTTATTGTTCTTTATTGGTAAATGAACACTGCCTTGGTTGTAAATGGACTATAAGTAGTTAGGAAGTGAGGAGGTTTATTCCTCACTTCACCTCTTATTCTCCCCTCTGGAAATAAGAGTACTTCTCTCTGTATCTAACCCACTGTGCGCTTGACGCACACCCTGTCCCCTGTCCCTCATACACCTGACACCCAGACCCTGTCTCCTGTACCCTGAACCCTTGATGTTGTGACCTGCACGATCACAAGTCCTCATTTTCCCACGCTACCAACATCATCTACCTTCATCGTAACCAGAGGTCACTACACTCGGCTTGAGACCACCATTTGTTGTAGCTGTAGCCGGTAGCTGTCAGCTAACAGCTTGAGCCGGCTAGCCGTCAGCTAAGCTGGTACCCAGTGAGATTTTTGGGCAGGAGGGCCATGGCATGGATTGTCAAGCTGAAAAGTATCTACATTTGGACATCATCTGAGGTAAGAATCTTGTATGCTTTGTCAAGAGTACCATCCAACTGTGCAGATTCTATAATACATGAGAGTTAGTCAGCATTGGCAATCTCCTCAACACCTCTAGCATTAGTCTCCCAACCATCTGTAAAGTTCAGCCTCCCTTTGTGCAAGGCAAACTTCAGCATCTGGAGTGCCTCCATCAACTCTGGCTTGATATGATTCCGTCAGGCTGTCATGGTCTCTTTTCCAGATGAAAAGACCCTCTCACAAGGTACAGCTGATGCTTGTATTGGTAGATAGTCCATTGCAATTTTGAAGAATTTCAGGTACACATCTGCATGTTTCTAGTGTATACATAGATTAGTTGGTTGGCTATTACAAGTTGATTATGAATAACTGAACTTATGTCCCAGAACTGTAAGATGTCACAGCCCATAGGAGAAAGCCTGGCTGTTGTATAGGCTGTAACTCATCATCTATGGACATGCCAGCAGGCTTAGTAACACCTTCCTCTTCATCCTCATTGGTAATTGCACTCCAGTGCCCTGCAAGAGCAGTCAGTGCAGAGACCACAATAGGGATGACAACCTGAGACTTTCCAGCATATTTGTGAAGCTACAGCAACTTGGCATCAGGGTAAAGGTGACTGCAGGGAGACCAGGGATGACTTACTTCATGCTTAAGCACTTGAGTGGCAGAGTGGAGTGCCCTCTCATCCCAGCTTTTCTTAATCTAAGATAGTTTCTGTGATGGGTTTAGGACTGGCTCAGAGTCATTCAGCTCTCACTATAATGCATGTTATTAGACAAATGATGTACCCATGGCAATGATGTAGGCTGGGTTTGAGTATAACTTATTGTAGTACTTGGTCACTATAGCGACCTCTGGTGATAGTGAGCGTAGATAGTGTTGATAACATGAGATACTTGAACTTGTGGATGTGCAGGTCACAAAGTCAGAGGTTCAGGGTACAAGGTCAGGGTGTGTTTAGACTTGTGTATAAGGGACAGGGGACTGGGTGTGTAGACAGTGCACAGTGGGTTTGGTAGAGAGAAAAGAACTCTTATTTCCAGAGGGGAGAACAAGTGGTGAGGTGAGGAACAAACCTCCTCACTTCCTAACTACTTATACCCATACTACAGTCAAGGCAGTGTTTGTTTACAAATAAAGAACAATGGAGAACATTCTAGATATGCTATGCAATGACTGAGTCAGTTGCACCCCATACACAATTGGAACATAGAATAAACCCTGAGAAATGGAGATGTGACAATAATGGAAAAGACCGTGGGAATGGGGATGTGACAATAATGGAAAAGACCATAGGAATGGGGATGTGATCATGAAGAAGAAGGCCATGAGAATGGCAATGTGATTATAAAAGAAGAGGCTGTGGGAGAGTAGAGTTCAATCATACTTAACAATGGCTGTCTCAACCATGGTCATGACAGTCACCTTCTGCAACCCTTCCTCCAAGGGCTCTTGAAGCTCAGGATACATATCCTGTATCTTCTCCCATCATGCAACAAACCACTCAAGGGCTGGAAGAGTGCCAGATAGAAGTGGGAGCTCCTCTAAAGTCATAATCTTCTGGAGTGCACATGGCACCTTGATTCAGTTAATAATAAGTGACTAGTTCATCTGATGAAGGTATATAGGGGCTTACTCTAAGTATATCACAAATATCCATCAAAACCTTTAACTTGTCACAACTATATTGCACTCTAAGTCCAACTCAAACATGGGCTCTCCTTTATGGTCACTATCTACTTCCCCACAGAACGGACCTCAGACTATTCCCAGATTTATATCAGACTACATTCTAATCATGTGTCTCTCTTGGTCAGCCTTCTCTCACTTAGCTGGCTTCTCTTCTCTCATTTAGGAGGTCACCTGTCACTGCCCTACACTTCCACTCCACATGTTCTCTCACACCACCATGCAGTGTACTCATGTCGTATTTTTAACCCTCCACTCATGTATTCCTATATATACTGGTAGGTGTATAGGACCTATTCCTCACACAATGTCTGGTATCTCCTCTCTTGTACTTTTCTCTCCCACTCCTATCCACTCATCACTGTTGAGCTCCTAGTGCTCCTCAGTGTCTCCATATACATTTCATTGTCCTCCTCCCTGAGCTTCTAGTGCTTATCATTGCCCTTAACATTGTCCAGCGGTTATCTCAGCTACCTCTTTATGACACAACTCCATCTTGGTCAAGCACACATTTTTGTGAGTATGTCAAAATTCTGAGCTGTTGGTATAGTGGTTGATTGCCTTTAGACAGATTTCGAAATCAGAAAGATATCTCATGATTATGAGATTAAGCTGACCTTGTACATCTCAATTGCCCTATCAATCATCTCATAAATGGAATCCCATTTTGTGTTCAGACCCCAAAGAAGTTGAAGTGGTGGGAGGAGTAGTGTCCTTGCAATCCTCCTGGACTCCTCATATCAGATACTTGATGAGCGAAGGCTGTGGACAACTACTTAGCAGAGAGAGGTGGGTTGTGTGCTAGGGCTTGCTGATAAGACTGCAGGTCTTCATCTCCAGCTACTCAAGGTAGGAACTCTGTGCTATCTGTATTGTTGGCAATGGTGGTGAGCTTGCTTAGGAGATGTTGGACAGCAACATTCACAATGTGAGGGAAGCAGCGGATGCAGTTGTTTTCTCAATCAAAGATAACATCAGCATCAGCCATATCTGTCTCCAGGTGCTGCATGAAGGTGTTGTTATTAGAGGCATTGTCTGCTGTCCACCAGCCTGCATTCTCAACTACTCCTGCTTGGCAAAGTAGCTTCATAGTGACAGTGGCAAGATGTTCTCCAGTGTGTCAGCCAAGAAGATGGTGGTAAGCAAGAAGCTTAGCTTGTAAGGCAAGTTGACCTCTGATACACTTGATATAGTGCCCAGTGATCGCCATAAACGGAGTAAAATTCAGATCGCTCCAAATATCCATTGTGAATGAAACCTTGCCAAGTGCACCCTGCAATATGGAAAGTAAGTGAATGGAGCTGAGCTACACATCTGATTCACAAACCTTGACTTGCTTCTTTGACTCTTTAAAATGTTGCCAGAACTCATCTAGAATTAGCTTCCTGAATAGCATATGGTGAGGGATATCTTTGTCATCCAAATTGGGGGGAAGAAGCCACATGAGGGCTCTAAACTCCTCATTCTTGATGACATTAATGGACTATGGACAGTTTCTATCAGGTATAATGTTAGCATTTGATTATGCCTGCATGAAAGGAAGGAATATCAGCATACCTGATCATCTGCAACAGTGAAGCTGATCAGGTCACCTGCAAATGTCTTCTTTGAAAAGGTGGCCTTCAGCTCCACATGTGATTTGAGATGTGTATCAAATGTGGTCTGGCTCAACATGTCCTTCAACTGCAGTTCCTTGATTGGGATTGGCCATCCCTTTGCTGTACAGATTTCAACATATTCCTTGGCATGATAATTCTTTATATGGTGTCAGGTAGTTTGCCTTAGTGCCCAGTTTCACCCAAGTTTCACCCAGCATAGCATTCGAACAATAGACATTCCGATGGAAGGAAGGTACCTGTGCAGCCATGTACAACAGTCTACTTTAAGCACTCAGCTTAGCACTCAAACAATAGATGTTTCCATGGTTGGAAACCAACTGTGCTACTCCTCTCAGAAAGGAGATAATTCATGATATCATTATAGACTAGGTCTAATTCATGACATCATAAATGGAACTAGATAGTCATAGAACATTCTAGAAGGAATCAGTCAGCATTGTAGTCATTTAGAAGCATAGTTGTATTAAAGAAGATGGTTGAGCACCACTTGCTCCACAAACCACCTCCTTTATAGCCATGATGGTATCATGACATCATTGGTAGATATTCATGTATAAATAGGAGGGAACTTTCAGTAGGAGGATCCCCATTGCAATCATCTCATATACAAGTTCTTCAAACCTCCAAGCCAGCTCTTAGCCCTAGTCATTAAGTTCTATCCCAGTTCTCAAGCAGTGAGTACCCCTAGGCAACGCCTTAGTAAACCTTTAGATCAGTACAGGAAGAACTGATCTTATATATGGACCTGGAGATTGTTGTTGGTGGTCTTCTTGCCATAAACCCAATACCAGTCAAGTGTTCCCGATGGCTTCTTCTGAGCAAGGTCCCTGTCTGAAAGAAATGAGTCACAGCTGGATATATCTCAAAGTAGACAGAACATACCTGCATCGCTTGCAATACAACTTTGAGCTCCCATCTGCTTCAGCCTCCTTCCATGACGTGAAGAATTCCCAGACATTGTGTGCCTTCTCTGTAGTCATAAGTCCTCTATAGTTGTCATCCATCTCCCTAGATATGTCTTCAGAGCCATCAGAGTCATTAAGAGGATTAGTGTTGTTGTTGGAGGACAGTGGCAAGGCAGTGGCTCCTGCAGTGATAGTTATTGTCTTCTTTTGTCATTTCTTCTCCTTGCACCTGGCCTTCTTGCTGGCATTCTTCTTATGATGTTTGCACTCCTGTGGGCTAAGTGGTGAGTTGGTGAGTAGAATACTGTTGTTGTCTTTATTGCTGCCATTGTCAGCCTTGCACTTTATGGGTGTGTGAGGTGATGGAGATTGGGGGGTACCTGAGCAGTAGCATGATAAAGCACATGTGGCTACCAGTCCTGACATACAACTAAGACCACCAGAGCATGTTACTAGCTCCAAAGCCGTAGAAGTGGTGGGCTTTGCAGTTGTAGAGGTGGAGGGCTTGCCTGTCAACTTGATGCGAAGGATCTTTTTGGTGACCCCATTTGGATGCCACCACATAGAGAGGGTGGGCTGATAGACTAATTCAAGGATTAGTACATCTTCTCTCATGGCTCATGGATCAACATCCAGAGTTCACCTTATTACCCCTGAGATAGGCCTTTAGCATCTGACCTGCACTGTTTTGTCCCTTATAGCCTTGGGAAGACCCAGCTTTGACAGGTTCTCTGTCCATCTCTAAGTTGATACTGTTGACATCAATTGGGGAGAAATCTAGAGAAGCAAATGGATCAGGGGGTGGTGATGTAGCTGGTGGTAGGGGAACTAAGTTGCTGGGTGAGTTAAATAATTCAATGGTGTGTGTTGGTTTGAGAGAACTGGCTTTATTGTGAGCAACTTAGACTGGAGAAGGGTATGTGGCTATGAGATAGAGAGGGGCAGTGCAGAGAGAGGGCATGAAACTAGCTGCCAAATGGTTAGGAAGTTAGAAATGGCCATTTATGTGTTAGGAGGAAATTTCAATAAGTGACACACCATGTCATCATTGTCAGGTAGTTTGCCTTAGCACCCAGTTTTGCCCAGTTTCATCCAGCATAGCATTCAAACAATAGACATTCCTACAGAAGGAAGGTATCCACCCAGCAAAGGTAAAACAGTTTTTTTTTTTTTTTTTATGTGTGAGAACGGTGGGGAACTCGCCAGCTGAGTGAACCAGAGTTTTTAAGTCCAGAACAGTGTGGGGTTCTTGAGGACCCACTAACCCCCCCGTTTGGCCTATTAGGATAGACCATAGGCATATGCTCACCATTGGCCATATTGGTCAGCAACTTCATGTGCCCCTTTATATCCCCATTACTCAGGGATGATGGTCCAGGGGGTTCTGCAGTGCTCTAGCAGGCTGGTCTTACGTCTCCCTCCAGAGTATCAGTCATCGGGCCTATAGGCGGCCATCGATCCCAGACTCACTCTCTTCCTAGCCATGATCTTTGAAGACCATTCATAAACTGGTACCGGTCCTGTCTATCAGGCCTTTCCACATGTTCATCAGGGTCAGGAGCTCTTTTTGCTTCTGTGATCCCTGGTTTTCCAGCAGCTTGGCTATATTAAAGTTAGACGCTGCCTGCCGGATGATTGCATCTTCGAGGGTTGTTATGGCTCTCCTCTTAGTGATCACTTCCTCCCAGATGCGAAGTGCATTCTGGAGTTTCCAAATGACAAACACTGTTTCAGCGATCATTGTTTTGTACAGGGCCTTTCCCATCTTGGATTGTCCCTTTTGTGATAGTCCTATTCCTAGGATATCCTCAAATGCTGGCATCTCAAAGTCCACGTTCTTTGTTGCCACTGCTTGCTTGAGCATTTTGCCTGTGTGTTTCCAGGCTGCTCTTCGCCACCCATTCTGACATTCAGTCAGGATGTGTTTGAGGGATTCCAGTGCTCCACATGGGCATAGGGCCTTCTCTTGCCAGTCGCCTCCCTATTTAATAATGAAGGTTCCACACACTGTTCGGCCATGTAGGGCTAACCACAGGAAGTCAGAAATTTCCTTCCTCAGAGGGGGGTTCCTGATCAATGTCCACAGTGTGGCCTCAAAATGGAGGTCCCCTGTTTGTTAGCATTGGTAGTTAAATACATCCTTTACTATTTGAAGGGCGTTTGATCTTCGTTTGACAAACATCTGCTCATTAATGGCCTTGTATAGATCGCTATACGTTAGCAATGATAGACGTGCACTATTTGATCTCCACCTGTCTGGTGTGGCGGTGGAGAAGGTAGGGTTTAAGGGCACTATAAGACCTGCTTTCGTAGCTTCATCAGCCCTTTCATTTCCTTCAATTCCACAATGTGCCTTCACTTTGTGGATTTTTGTGTGTGCCTGTCTTCTCCTGAGGAGGTATAGGGTTTTCTCTAGTATGTCTCAGTTCTTCGTGCCAAGCCATCCTCTGTCCTCATGGTCTTTACACCCAGTAGCTAAGAGGTGTATAACATATTCCAAGTCTGTTTTTATTTCAACAGGTCAGTTGATAGGAGCGTTTTCAAGCGCCCACATCACTGCAGTGATCTCACCCCTGTTATTGGTTGGTTCACTGCCAGGGACGCGTATTGCAGCTCTGTACTGGTCTTCGTCAGACTATACTCCAGCTCCACAGTTAGAATCAGCTAAGCCATTCTTGTCTGCTGATCCATCTGTCCACATTACTAGTGTTGTTGCTAGTGAAGGGGCCCCAGGCTGCGATAGCACGGGTGGTTTAGGTAGGGCCTTTCTCTAAAGACTCTTGTTGCCTTGGTGAGTTCACCTTTTTGGGTGACGTCTGGGTTAAGTGTGAAGGGTTCTCCTTCTCTCCTCTTCTTTAGGTTTGCTTCTACCTCTGCAGGGGAATGGTCTAGACCATCCAATCTATTTTGGTAGTTGCGTGGTGGGCCATTTGTTACATTGACTGACTTCTTTATTGCCGTGAGCAGCTTGTCTGCTGCTGTAATACACTTTCCATGTGACTTGCAGCCGTTTAGTGCTACTTCATGGAAGTTGATGAGGTCCATTTGGTTTTTCACCTGGTGGAGCTCATACAGTTTCTTTGCTACTGGGGACGACTCAAAGCCATCCGGGTAGTTAACGAATCTGGATTTCCATATTGGGATCTGTTGTTTGACCGTGTGATGGAAGCGTTGGGCATCTACAGAGACTCCGAATGTGACTGCTGCCTGAATCATATTATGCAATTCAGGTGACAGTTTGCTCTTAGGGCCCTGGGTTTCACGCCAAGTCTGGTCTAAGAGAGAGACCATCTGAAGGGGAAGTCGTCCCTTAGAGGTTTTTTGGAGGAGGTCGTCGAGGAATGAGGCCCACTGGGGTCTCTGCTCTCTTGGCCTTCTCCATTTCTTAACCCATGTTAGGCGTGCAGCCTGTTGCCGCACTTTAAAGTTGGGTAGGTTCAGGCCTCCTTCACCTTTAGGGCGGTAGAGGTCTTCAAGTTTTAGGATCGACTTGGCTTTGCCATGCCACATCGTCTTCCTCACTAGTCCTATAATCCATTGAACGGTTAAGGCTGGCAGGTCATTTGTCATGAGCAAGAACTGTGCTCTGGACAGTATTATGAAGTTAACAATGA
>WSTV01000811.1:0-12291 GCA_019632285.1 Tulasnella sp. 332
ATCGCGGTCTTGGGACGGGTATCTAATGTCGGGAACAGCGTTGGCGCAAGACTAGGCTTGTATGTTTCAACAACGCTGAGACCTGCATGATTCTCCTGGAAGCCGGGAGAAATGTCAATAGGCATTGCAGCCCTTAAATGTAAGCATGATACTCACAGAGCTTATCATGACGATCACGCTCTGGCTTGCTTTGGCAAATTCGACATTGATGCGGAACGACCTATGCTCAGATAACGCATGAACCCTGATGAATAATCATGGTTTAGTGGGATCACAGCATGAGCATTTGAAGAGCGCTGTGCACTTACGGTAAGCGTCGGAAGTCCACAAAATCATGGTCCGACGTGATGGTTAGCAAGGAAGCGAAGCCCAGCGGTCCTCGCTTCTTGCCTACTCCTGATGGCAGAGGTACCGCCAGTCCAGCCTCGATCACTAATGTAACACTGACTGGTTTGAAGCCATTTGAAGGGTTGATCGTCTCTTCTTTGAGGCGGAGAGTGTACTGTGGCAGGGCAGCTACTTCACCCAGCAAATGGGTCCCGAACGGTGGCTTGCGATTGAGAAGCTACGAGAAATAAGCGTAAGACCAAATGTAAGCGGATGCGCGGATTTTGATACGCTTACGAGTTCCAATCGGTACGCTTCTTGGGTCCGTAGCTTAGCTATATTCGTCACGCCAGAGGTAGCCAGGACCTATACCACGGATTTATCAGCATCGACGGGTATCCCAAGAGGAACAACCTACTTTGATCCTACGACTTCTCGTGAGAAAAACATTGAAGGAGGTCGGCTCAGATGAGTAAGGGAGACTCACGACTTCTCTCCGATCTGAGGTATCTGCCTGAGCACAACGGGACGATCATCCCAAGCCTTGGCCGCCAGGCTTCTGACTCTGGAAGAAGGCATCAGACATACTATTCAAAAAAAAATTGAACTAAGTCGACGTACAGCTCAAGGCCATACTTCGCCTGCGATCCGCTTTTTCGGACTATTGCGATGTCGACGATAGCTGTGAGCACCGCATTAATTTTCGGAATGGGTATGATGTGTATCTAATTCAAGTCTTTTACCCTGAGCGATCCTAGTGGCGTGCTTGAAGACTCCCAAAGCTTCGAGATGCGGTTGAGAGTCGGCAGTTTTGAAGTCCTTTGTATTTAGAGATATACCACCCAGGACCGCCTATACGAAAGTTAGACAGGTTCAAATGCCTGGGCTCAGTAATGGCTAGGGAAGGATAAAAGAGAAATAGGCGCACTTGTATGAGAATCATGACTTTATCCATGCTTTTCTCGACCTTCTTCATAGTCATGCGAATATCCATGTGCGCCCTCAGGGCATTGTAGACCTGGTGTATCCATACAGCTCAGATACGTTTATGACGGTAAGGCGGCACGCTTTTTTTCAAACCTGCTTGTCGCTGCCGCGGACGCGGATATCACTGAATCTATGAAAGGGACAACAAGTATCAGACATTTGCGAAATGGACGGTGAGACCGATGACTCACTCATCCGCTTGTGAAAGCGTTTCGAGCTACAAGAGAAAATCAGGAGATCAAGGAAAAGGAAGGAGAGAGGGGCATGTGGCAAAAGTCACAATATCTCTCAGAGTTGCCTTATCAGGGAGCTGCAGAATCAGTCCCATCTGTCTCAAGAGAAGATGAGTTTCGAAGATAGGAATGTCTAAGGGGTCTGCATCATGGACTTGCCGTGGTATATCGGATATAGTACTGCCCAAGGGAGGGTGTCGGAAAATTTTCAGCTCGAGGGTTTGCAACGATCTAAAGACACACTTACGCGGCTCATAATCTCTCCGTAATCTGTAGCGGAGAGTGCCGTAGCCTTCCCGCTGGCGTCTGGCACAGTGGCCACCAAATCGATTGAAGAAAGGTCCTTCACTGATTCACCAACCAATTCATCGAGACGATCTTGCCAAGTCTGGTCCTGAAGCTTGCCAACGTCATAGTGAGACGGGTTCCGTTGGAGACGTTGAAAGAAGTACGAGTTTTGAAGCCAGGCTTTGGCGCTTTCCAGGTCCGTGACGGTGCCCAGGCCGATCTCAGAGTTGAGGTGCTCAGTCAAGTGGAGATGGAGGCAGCTTTCGATCATGGTGTTGCCAGAGGAGACGGCGCGATAATGCTGCTCTTTATCTGATGCGCAGAGAATGATCGCCAGACCCTCGGTGTCTATGATCATGTGACGTTAGTTACCCAAAAATTGAGAGGCTAAGCATCGCGGCTTACCAAATTGAGGACGGCCGGCACGGCCAATCATTTGCATGACATCCATCTCGGAGTATTCGGTCCACCCGCTGCCGGACCACATCTGCGTTCCCTTGATGACGACGGTATGCGCAGCTGTGAGTAGGATGTATTAGCCATCGAAGGTTACTGAAATTCACTTCGGAGGGGAACTGACGAAGGTTTACACCCATGGCGAGAGTCTGAACAGGAGTAGTTAGGTTCGAAGCGATAGAGTGTGGTTCATAGTTCATACTGAAGTTGCCACGAGAATTTGTATGTTGCCACTCAAGAAGAGTTCCTCTGTTGTCCTGCGATCGTCTAAGCTAAGGCCAGCATGATGAACGCCCAAGCCGGATTTATACAACTCTGAAGACCAATATGTCAAAGGGGCATTATGACGTGAACGTGGAGATGTAATAACAGACCTGCAAGCTGATGGTCTTGGAACGTTCGCGTATTCCTGCGAGTGTCAACCCGCCTGAGTGTTAGGTCAGCATGAGCAATGAAAACTGCGAACCGAGAAGGTAAAGGCCAAGGCAAGGTGTCCATTGCGTTTAAGCATTTCTTATAGTCCTTGGCCAGCCGTTCAGCACTGGAAGCTACGCCTGGACCGAGGAGCAGTGACATTTTAGCCGGGAGCGTTCCTACTTGGAGGAGAGATCCTTGAGCCCACCTTTCCGAGTTGGGCAGAATATCAACGCCGGTTTACCACCTCCATGTCGTTGCAGTAGCTCAAATAGCTTGAAGTCCAACGTCCTTGAAAACTGAAACGCGTTCTGTTGTTTTTGGGGGTAAGAATACACCAACCGAGTGATCTTGCACGGGCGATACTGCTCTCCGAACTGAACCAGCCGAGCCGACTTGAGTATATTAGCGGATGACTTCAATTTACGTAGATGATAGGCGAGTGTCGTTCGCTGACCTTGAACACGCTCGCAGCGTTGCTCTCGGTCCCGGATTGGGAACTACCTACCCACCGAGCGATGTCTTCGATGTTCGGAGCTGTGGCGGACAAAAGAATGAAGCGAACAGAGGTACCGCGCGTCTTCATCCGAGAGATACAGACTTCAAGCGTGCTCCCCCTGCTTTCGTTGAGGATATGGACCTGGTAGGATGCATTTGTTCAGGAATGCTCCTGCAGGAAGGTTCACTTTCCACTGACCTCGTCGACAAGGAATAACTGCATCTGCGAGAGAACAACTTGGTGATCGCACCAGTTTCGAGTCAACGAATCCCACTTCTCGGGCTGTTGCAGTCAAGGGTCAGGCCTTAGTCGATATCAATTTCGGATCTGTGCCACTCACCGTAGTCACACTGCGTTAAGAATAGTTAGAACGCGTTCGCGATGCTTGGGTGAAGTTGATGACGTACATGATTGTAGCATCCTGAACAGCCTTCCAAGCATTCTTTGCCGTTCCATCTGTATCGCCAGTGAACTCGCAGCCTATGAGAAGAAATTATCCAACCAATGTTACTGGGGGGCAGCAGACGGCAGAAGGACGATCTACATTTTACACCGACGTGCTGGAATTTTTTCGTCCAATCGTTGAACTTTTCGGTGCAAAGGGCCTTGCGAAGAGAACGGCATTCTGTAAGATGTGGTAGGTAAAGCCAGAGAGAAAGTATCTGACTTTGGTCGGCGCCATATATACGCATTTGGCCTTGGCGCCACCACGACGTAGTAATCGGATTATAGCCAACTCGAAGAGAACGGTTTTACCGCTCCCAGTCGGCGCTGCAGAGCCGAAAATTAGTTCATTGATTTTAAAGATTAGCCAGCGAGATGTACCGCTGATGACCTGCAGCTTAGTCAGTAAGTTAGGCTAACTTGGTGAATACGTGCTTAGACATACCATGTTCTCGTCGGAGTTCATGGCCTATAACAATAAGGTGAGGTGAGAATCACTCTGGGTAAGAAGGTCGAGATAACTCACGGTGTCATAGCACTTGCTCTGTATCGCATTGAACACCCCAAACTTGAAGATTGGTCGATACAAGTCGGCTAGATTGATTGGTTAGTGAGGCCATGTGAAATGAAGATGTTAGACTCACGGAGATTTGATACAGGTACCAATCGGATACCATTAGACCTCTGAAGATTCGACGATCCGGCTGTGTGGTATGGGGAGTAGTGTCGGTGCGAGAACTGGAGATGTGCTTGACTATCCGGGTGCTTTTGCGGCTGTTGTGACGAACCTAAAAGACAACATACATAAGAAACAGCTCTAGTAGGAGAGCTATAGAACTGACCGGCTTGATCGTAATACGCATGATCTTCTTCATACTCATTGGCAGAAGGATCGAGACTAGGATAGGCGCGTCCCTGTTCGACTGATGGACATTCTCGCTCGGTCAGCATAGACGTCCGGCATTCAGTCTGAGGCTTTCTTCTTTGACTTGGTGAAGGAGAGGAGTAATCTAAGACGCGTCAAGATCATTAATTTCGCGCCTGGAGGAGCAGATTCAGTTCTTACAGTGATCAGAAGAAACGTCTCGTGGGACGGTTTGCTGTCGGTATTGCAAGGGTTGATCTAGATAGTCATAGTGTGTACCATCCTCGTATCTGATATGCTCAAAGTCCTGCTGGTATGACATGGTAAAGTTCGATACCAAGACGAATAGAGAGGAAGGAGAAAGTGCGAAGGGAAACAAACATAGTTCGACACGGGGAACTTGTTGCATCAGCTACAAGATCAGACTTGATCATACCAGTCTCACCGCCCTCACTTGACCATGGATCGAATCATGGTAGTGCTATTCGGATACAATGCATTATTGATTGTTTCAACCTTTGACCTTCCAAATTCAAGCATAAACCAGCTACAAGCATTCGAACTCATTCTCAAGAACCAACACCCTCCTTGCCGACGGAACTCAAGCCCCTCGACATTCTGGCTGCACGGACCTTCTCCATCATCCTACGGGTGGGCTCTGAAAGGTCTACCGAAAGGTCTACTCTGGCTTCGTTCGTCTCCTCTTCCACCACGTCTTCGGGTGCGACAGTAAGCTCGTACGGGACAATCTGAATCATGCAGATGCATATCACTCACCATCTGGAACAGACCCGAATACTCCTCCGGGATTGTGCCCAAAGGTCGACGACGAGACTTGACGGATATGGCTTTCTTCACCAATAATCACTCCAACCGGCAATCGGTGGTGGAGTGAGCCTACTGGGCGATTGGTGAACTTGGGAATCCTGGAGACGCAGGATCCTCGTGTATGCATGAAAGTAGTGCTCTTCCTGTTTTCGTCCGTGCCTTGCCTCAGACCGTTGTCTATGTCGGTTGGGATCGGATCGAATTGGACGACAAACCCATCAACCGTACCTCGGTTTGCTTTGTCCAATGCTTTCTTGTGCTGACGATGGCGTCGTGGGCGAGGATTCTTCACAGGAGTCGGGTCGCTGTCCCAATCGGAAACAGACCACTCATCGGCCGTCTGATAGCATGATGATGATTGGGAGGTAGGTGCACGGCGGAAATGAGAAAGTGGTCGGGTGCGAGGGGTGGAGAGCGTGAGGGAGTCGCGAGCTTTGTCTCCGACAGCATTCATGTCGATCAATCCTGGCGCTGGCGTATTCGGTACTGACGGGCAGGTGATATAGGACGACGATGAACTGGACTCAGAATTGTGAGTTGACGGCCAGTTTGGGGCGACTGAGCCGCGAAATAACATCAGCTGCCACCTGAGAAATTGAAAGCTCCCTAAAATATCTTAGTCCTTACTCACCGAAAGGGCTACGTGGAGATGAGGACGCCGAGAATGCGCTATCCATGAGGCTGCTGATTTCTATTTGCATGTCCCTTGCAGGCCCTATGTCGATAATCGGTCTAGCACGCAAAGTATATTCTCCATTGTCTTCGGCGCTCGCCATCTCACTTTCGCTCTCATCGTCGATGAGGCGGCGGTCGATTATTGGGCGACCGGGAGGGAGAACGTATGTTGTGGGTGTGGAATTCTGTTTCTCCGATAATACTGGGGCGTCGTGTCTGCGAAGATCAAGGTTGAGGCTTTCGGTGTGAGCGGAGTCGGACGCCTGACGTCTTTTAGTATTTGACTTGGCTCCCATCCCGGGAGTTGAAGAGAGGGGCTCTGAAGACGTGGTTGGAACGATTTGCAACGATCTCGAGTTGGAGACACCAACGGGAAGAATAATTTTGCGTTTTCTCTTCTCTTTCTTCAGGCGAGTGAGCGTTTTCCCTTTCTGCGTGCCGGCCGTGCTGGTCTCGTTGGGACGCGCTGAAGAGGCGTTTGGTCCAGCAGTATTTGAGATAGAAGGAGCCTGCAAGTTGAATCGAGCAGATAGACGGCGGATAGCTACGTTGATGGGAGAGGGTGGAGGGGATGGAAGAGCTGATGATGGTAAGCTGGGGGGACTTGGGGGCTGAGGGTCATCATGTCGTTTCGAGCTGATTTCGTTCAACGTGTGCACCGTTGTGTTGAAAGACGAAGAGTTATAGAGTTGCTTCTGGTGAGCTGATTTGAATGATGACTTTGAACCAACATGGGATGACCTTGGATTAGAGAAACACGTTGCGTTAGAAGTCAAGCGTCTAAATCAAGTGCCAGCGTTCTACCTGGAATTGGCTGGCTCATACTGAGCTCCATCCATGTGTGATGAGGTTATCTGTATCATGCCCCTTGTATCAGAATGATCAGAATGATTGTCCATGTTTTCAGGAGGAAAGCCAAGAGCGGGCGTATTTGCCGAAGACGGAAAAGCACTGCCCGAAGTCGGGCTATCAGGCATCAGGTCTGGCGTCCTCTCTATCGAGGGTTTCTGAGGGGTGGAAGAAAAGGCGCTCGCACTGATCGAACCGTCTTCGTCATAGAGGTCCATCAGAACGGGGATCGAAGACTCGCGGTTCAGAGCGGTCAGGCGCGCCGGGGAGACCTCCATCTCGGGTTGTGACAGCTCGGTAGGACGCGATGCCTTTGACCAGCTGGATAGGTTCGATTGCGCCCTTGGGATCTGGTCTAATTCTTGAGTCGAGAAAGGCACTACTTTTCGTACTTCGACGTTCCGAATAAGAGTGACGACGGATGTAGCGGCAGAAGGCGTAGAAGGCAGAAAGGGAGGATAATGATCTAAAGAGGGACGGAGTATGAGTTCTCATATTAATACTCCCTATTGATGTTGAGAGAGCGTCTTACCAGCTCGAGACGCACTATGGGCAGTCATGTCTGTTCCTCCCACTTTGCCCTCTCGGTCCGCTGCTGACACCACACGAATGGAAAGTTCAGGCGCAGAGCCATTTTTCATAGATACTGCAAGGGAGTTTCGATCTAGTTGAGCATGGTCTGTGCTTCTGATTTCAGCTGCAGAATCGGCGTCTCGATTGAGGTCGTAAAGAGCGGATGCCGTTCTGGTTTGCGACGACCGATTCCTGGCCCTGTCACCGTCTCCACTCCTTTTCCACCTAAAGAAATTCAGTAGAATATGAAACGGCCGCATCTGGGGGATGAGGATGCTGAAAGGAGGAAAAAAAAACCGGGCGTAAACAGGATGCACGACGCGTCTTGACTGAGCACGCGGACAAATGTTATCATGCAGCCCTGGATACAAGGCGCATCAACTACAGATGGGTCTCGGAAGCAGCATCACCATTATTATCAAATCCCAGCCATCAAATCTTTCATCCTTAGAACAGGACGCGGCGCAGTCATTAGTCAAGACCTGGAGAAGACCCAGTAACTCCACCAACCCTTCCCCTTCCCCTTCCTCGGCCACCTCCACCAATTGCGTGCCGGGCTGCCATAATACAGAAAAATTATGACTTAGGCTCCGATGGCCGATATCAGTGCATTAGGCTTACGTTGCGATCCTGCTGTTGGTGGGCTAGCTCCAAAGAGCGATGCCATCATATCGCCGAGGGGGTTGACAGGTCCTGTACGAGGAGGCTGGATGTTGAAGTACAGATGTGATAGAGAGATAACGGCCTTTTCCCCTCCCGCAAAATAAGCGTGAGCCATGATTTATCTCCGAAAACTACGAAAAACGGGCTCACGTCTTTCATCCCTTGATCACCGACGACCAGCATCTTACCACTACTAGGTGTACTGGTGCCGCTCACGCTGCCAACATAACGAGAGCACAGTCGGACCCAAACGTTCCTGACATCTTTGAAGTCTGAGGCGGTGAAGGTTTGTATGCGTGAGCGCTAGGAATGCTCCAATTTACACAAAGGACTCGATAGGCTCACTTGCAGCTTCAGAATCGGCTCGTTGACAGATCCGGACCGCCATTTGCAAGAAGTTTAAGGTGTGATCGTTGGTCGTCCATATCTCATCTTCTGCACCAACCGCTACAGGATCCTTCTGCAATAGCATATCTGGTTTGCTTGCAAGTACCGAGGGGAGGAAGGTATCGAGGAAGGTTCGAGCGGCGAGAATGTTTGTCGTGAGCAGGAAGGGCATCACGCCTCGGCATGCGTATGCTGCCGGATCTGCTCCAGCGCGTGACCACTCGAAAAGGACCTGTGCTAGGAGCCTTGCGCTATCACGCGTGCCAGAGCAGAGTAGATGGGTTTCTGAGTCAGGGTAGTTCAATTCTGTGGAAGAGAAATGGTTGAGATCAGAGAGATCTAAATGATGGAATGGCGAGTCTCACCCTTGTGGAACAGCTCGCCTAGGTAATATTGAAGCTCGGGATCTCCTGCAGGGCAACCCGTCGCTTTCGCACTCCAACTACGCCAGCCTTAGAAACGTAACAGACTGAGGAAGCGGAGTGCACTCACGCAGTAGCCTTGTTAATTATGGTTTCTCGCCATGTACCATCAGTTCCTGTCAGCGCGATTAACTGCGTTATGCGCCCTATATTTGTGGTAAGAAAATTCTCAGCCAACACACAAGGTGGAGACCATGTAGCACCACTCGCCTCTATTGATATCGTTGATAGCTTCTCCACTACTCTCGTATATATCGATCATCATAACTGCAAGATCCGTCCCGCTCCCTGGTTGGCCGGCCTTGAGGAGTTCCCGGGCAGACTCGAACAACACTTGAATAGCGACGTCATATGCTTTGGATTTGTTGTAACGAGCAGCAAATGTGCGAGCCTTCTGGTGAGCACCGTAGAAATCCCCTGATGCGATAAGAGGTGAAATGGCGGCGAGTGCCGTCGCAGCAGAGACAGCGGGAGGCATTGAAGGAGCGAGGGTTCTCGTGTTTGTTCAACCTTGTTCTACTTGTCGAGGTACAAGTGTGGAACGGGCAATTTGTGAACATAATTGTATTTGATGACCATGGTGATAGAAGGCGCTTTGGCCGAGTGGTTAAGGCGGCAGACTCGAATTATCGTTATCTGCTGGGATTTCCCTCACATGTTCGAATCATGTAGGCGTCGTCCAAGGAATTCTTTTGGCCCCTCCCATCCAGGATTACAGGGGATGGACTGGTGTTCACTCTAATTCCACGTCGAGCAGACAGTATTCGACGAACCCGTCCCCCATGTGCATCAAAAAATATTTGGAAGTAGGATGTATTCCACATAATTGGACAGAGCAACGGAAATCACAAGGCAGCCAGACACATACAGTCGTCATCTCGACATGTTACAGTACAGCTCCACCAGCCGCATTCCATTAGTCTGTCGCGACGAATCAGAGGGCGTTGGCTTTAGTTGGTTGATCCCCGTCATGACCCTCCTTCCTCCCTGGCTTCTTGCTCCGAGTCATCATAGTTGATCCGCGTATCGCCGTGCCCTTGGGTAACCTCTTTGGAACGTCCTTGGCCACCGGGGCCGTCGGCCTCCTTAACAGGGGGAGGAAGGCTGCTCGTCGCTTTCATGACCGACACGGTGACGGCAGCACCTTTCAGTTTTCTAGAGGTTTCGTTGGCTTTCGTATGGTTTATTGTACTCTAGCGGTCATCGGTGCCGCCCCGCCGATATGATCGCCGGTGAGAGCTAAAAGTACTTGGTTTACAGCATTTCAGAAAAGATCGCTATCGTTTGATTGATAGGTCGATGGAGACTCACATGCCTCACTCATTTCGTCGCGCTTATTAAGCACATTCGCAGCGTAAATTGATGCCGCGATACTAGTGACATCTAGCGGCGCAGCTCGGTGGATATCTGCGAGCCAGCGGTGATTCCGCGCTCCGTACCTGTGAGACGGCGCCCTGGCTCTTTGCGGAGGATTCTCTTGACAGGTTCCACGGATAATAGTTATGTCGATATGGGCACATGGTCCATAGCAAATCACCACACAGAAACAAAATTTTCTCTGCGCACCTTCGTCAAGGATGTCAACTCCTTCTCTTCTCCTCTCTTCTCTCCTCTTCTCTTTGATTATACCTTAGTTGATCTCTTGCTGAGCTGGGCTGTCCGTCCTGTGCTTGCTTGTGTGCCACGATATCGTGTTGAATCCAACAAGCCTGGAGACTGAGCTTGTCAATTTCACGAGACCCGTTGGGCGGCGAATCTTGGAACTGACATTATCAAGAAAACACATCCGCCTGCCCAAATATCCACCGCAGAGTCGTAGATAGCCGTCTCACCCTGCAGACGACATATCTCTGGGGCGATGTACTCAGGCGTTCCTCATGGTGCCCGAGATGAGCCGATGTTGAGAGTCTTTGTTAAGGCGCACGGGAGGAGGGGGCATGAAGGAAGAGCTTCAACATATAGTAGACAATAGTCTTTACTGCGCCTTTCCAAAGTCGGCCAAGCGAATTCGCACCTCGTTCTCCGAATTCCGCATGAATAAAATATTCTCAGGCTTCACATCACAGCCAGTGATACTGTTGGCGTGAATGTACTAATCAGTAATACGCTATCAGCTAGAGGAACCCAGGAGACACAGGCGATATGACAGACCCGGAGCGCTTCTAAAATATATACCATAAATTTACATATCTGAGCGATAGGAAGCTGAGAAACAAAGTCTAGGTGCTGCTTTATGTCGCATTTCCCTCTTGGCATTATGAGGACTAGACATTTACCGGGTCGTCAGTGTATTGCTTTTCAAGTGTTTGCATGCGGGCTGCGACCTACAAACCTTGTTGGCATCTTCCATAAAATCGAACAACGGCAGGATGTACCTATGGCGAAGCGAGGTCTATACGCGACACTCGCGCTGGCAGTCCACAGATTTGACAGATCGACGAGCCTCCAGCTCAAGTCGGTGGAAGTGCTTGTACATCACTTTGATGACCGCCCAGAGGACCGAGGCATTGCCTATGCCAATAGGTCGGAGTAGAGCATACTTATCCTCAAAAACCTGAATCATGGTCTATCGATTTGTGTTTAATCAACTTGCACAGATGTCCACATGAGGCAATAACGTACAGGGGGTTCTGACGGAAGCCTCAAGACATATCCTCTCGGCACATGTACAGAAAGGTTAGAACCTGAAGTTTTTAATGCATTCGGATGCTTACTGTAATCCTTCTGGTTGTCTTTGACTTTGAGTCACCAGCCGACTTGGACCTCATTGTGTAGTTCTAGTTTTGGTGTCAGATCATTCTCTCCGGTATCGACACTGTTTATCTGCAAGGGAAGACCAGCCAGAGTGCTTCTAGAAAACTTTTGACCTCTAAGCCACTGACAGAAATATCATTTCAAAGGGTTCTGATGAACACTGCTTGACTACCATCTCCCTTGATGGTAATGTATATAATGCAGTAGTGCTTCTCATTCACTGGGTGGGTAGATAGTCTCAGAGGTGAGCTAGCATTGGCAAGGAATAATACCCTGCTCATCCATGACTCTATTTTTTTTTTTTTTTTGTGTGAGAACGGTGGGGAACTCACCAGCCAAGCGAACCAGAGTTTTAAGTCTGGAACAGTGTGGGGTTCTTGAGGACCCACTAAACCCCCTGTTTGGCCTATTAGGTGTCAGGTAGTTTGCCTTAGTACCCAGTTTTGCCCAGGTTTTGCCCAGCGTAGCATTCGAACAATAGACATTCTCACAGAAGGAAGGTACCCGCACAGCAATGTTCAAACAGTCTACTTTAAGCACTCAGTATTAGCACTCAAACAATAGAGGTTCCCACAGTTGGAAACCAACTGTGTTACTCCTCACAGAAAGGAGACAATTCATGATATC
>WSTV01000812.1:0-12272 GCA_019632285.1 Tulasnella sp. 332
CTGGTGGAGCCATGCTTCTAAATGACTGAAATGCTGACTGATTCCTTCTGGAATATTCTACAACTATCTAGCTCCATTATGATGTTATGAATTAGACCTAGTTTATAATGATATCGTGAATTATCTCATTTTGGCAAGGAGTAATGCAGTTGGTTCCCAACTGTGGGAACATCTATTGTTTGAGTGCTAACACTGAGTGCTTAAAGTAGACTGTTGTACATTGCTGTGCAGGTACCTTCCTTCTATAGGAATGTCTATTGTTCAAATGCTACACTGGGCAAAACCTGGGTGAAACTGGGCACTAAAGCAAACTACCTGACGGAAGCATGGCTCCATTAAGAAAGGTGGTTGAGCACTACTTACTTCAGAAACCACCTCCTTTATAGCCATAGTGGTATCATGACATCATTGATAGATATTCATGTATAAATAGGAGGGGACTCTCAGTAGGAGGCTACTCATTGCAATCATCTTGTATACAAGTTCTTCAAACCTCCAAGCCAGCTCTTAGCTCATAGTCATTAAGTCCTATTCCAGTCCTCAAGCAGTGAGTACCCCTAGGCGATGCCTTAGTAAACCTTTAGATTAGTACAGAAAGAACTGATCTTACATTTGATTGCAATTACTAGTGTTATCTACTGATACCATGCTCAATAGCCTTACTCTTGTGCCCTACCTAGTCACCCTCTCCCCTGCAGAAGTGGAGAGTCAACTTCGACAAGCAGTCCAGAACATCTTTATCAACAAGGCGTGTCAGATTCTTAGCAAGATGCAAACTCAGGATGAGGAGCACTCAGTCCTAGCTCACAACCCCACCCCAGTATCTTGGCTTCAGCAGTATCTGAAGACCCAGCTTGGACTTGGCTTGCTTTTGTCAGGAAATTGGATTTTCTTCCCTGAAGACACAGGCAAGGAGGGAGCACAATTTTTTTATAGTCTGACACTCAATCCACCCACTACAAGGTCTCTGTAAGGGTTGGGGAGCTTGTTCATTGACTACTAGATAATGCTCAAGTCTTGGAGTGTAACACAGTCCTAGTGGACCTTATCACAGCCCTAGTCCCTTATGATGAGGGAACAGATTCAGGTAAGGAACCCTGACTCTAGAATATTAGAACCATGTCATGATTGGAAGGCTGAGGTTACTGCTGGATGACAACAAGGGTGATGTTGAGCACTAGAAGCTCGATAGGGATGACAATGAAATGGATAAGAGAATACAAGGAGCACTAGAAGCTCAATGTATGTAAGTGGAGAGGGGAGTACAAGAGAGGAGATATAAGATGTTGTGTCAGGAATAAGTCCTCAATGCCTATGAGTATATATAGGTTACAGGAGTGGAGGATTATAAACATGACATGGGTACACTGTGTGGCAGTGTGAGAGGACACGTGGGGTAGAAGTGCAGGGCAGTGACAGGTGACCTCCTAAGCAAGAGAAGAGAAGTAAGTTAAGCAAGAGAAGGCTGACTAAGGGGAACACATGATTAGAAGATAGTCTGTAGTAAATGTGAGATTAGTCTGAGGTCCATCCCGTGGGATAGTAGATAGTGACCATAGAGTGGGAACCCATGTTCAAGCTGGACTTAGAGTGCGACATAGTTATGACAAACCAGTAATTAAGGATCCTTTTAGACTCTGAGTCTAGCTCGGACCAGGATTCCAGCTCAGGATTGGACTTTTCAGAAATCGCCCCACCTACACCAACAGAAGCAGCTGCTGTTAGCAGTAACCGGATCAGCTTCAGATCAATCACCAATGAATCAACCAATCCATATCGGTGGGTCAAAATGCTCTTAAAGCCCCTTGTATTTCTACCCGTTCTAGGTAGCACCATAGAAATCACCAAGGGTCCAGCAATCCACCCTCTTCTTGCCCACAACAAGAACATTGTCAACTGGGATAAGGGTCATCCTATTGCAGCCAGGAAGGCTTACATCTGCAGGTCATACAGAGATTTTGTAACATTGTATTGCAAGGACAAGTGGGCACATAATACACAGATTAGTAAGGTTCATCAGAAGAACCATTCAGTAAATCAGGAAGTAACCAATTTTTACTTCACCCAGGAATTGCAAAGAAATACCTTGTCCAACTCCTCAAGGATTGTTGGTACTTCAAAAAGGAATGTGCATCAAGTCTAGTGGACAAGTCTGACAACACCTGCTGCCTTACCAAGAAGGGACAGGGCATATACGGCATTCAACATTCTCATCTCCATTGGATTGGTCTCAACCTAGCCCACCTTCACCACCTTATCGACCTTCACCAAGAAATCATCAATTGGCATGACAAAGTAGAGAAACTTGACAGGAAGAATTGACTCTCAGCCATTAATTTGGAAGTGGCTATTATTAAGAGATTGGGTTGGAAGGACAATCAACTTCCTCTAGTATTTCACTTGGAAAGTGACCCAGACTTGTGCAGCTGGGTTGTAGATAACTAGTCTACACAGTTGTACTTTTACATTCTATCATGGCTTTCTCAACCTCCTCCCCAATCCCATCATTGTCTCACAATACATCAGATTTTGTCTGTAAAGGCACCTATCATTTTTTAAGGAAGATAGCAAAGGTAAGGTACCTATTTGAGTGGTGGAGTGGTAGTTAGTATATAAGCTATCCACACTGTCCTATCCTACAAACCAAGTACACTTCTTTGAGATATGAAGAAGCAGGAGAAAGATATATGTACAAGCCTAAGGACTCAGATTACGACAGGATCCCTATAAGTCAAGCATGTAGCGACCTCTGTTGTAGACAAGGGTAGATAGTGTTCAGAGCGTGGGAACGTGGGAACTTGGGAGACATGCAGGTTACAATGTCAAGGGTTCTGGGTTCAGGGGTTCAGGGTACAATGTGACAATGGATGAGGGACAGGGGACAGGGTGTACAGACAGCGCACGATGGATTTGGCAGAGAGAAGAGACTCTTATTCAGAGGGAAGAACAAGAGGCAAAGTGAGGAACAAACCTCCTCACTTCCTAACTACTTATATACCTTTCTACAAGCAAGGCAGTGTTCGTTTACAAATAAAGAATAATGGAGAACATTCCAAGAAGGCTGCACAACAACTGAGTCATCTGCATCGCTTGTACAATCGAAACATAGAATGAACCCTGTGATATGGAGATGTGACTATAAGAAGTGATACCGTGAGAACGGAGATGTGATGATAAAGGAAAAGACCGTGAGAAGCGAAGATGTGATAACAACAAAAGAGACAGTGAGAAGGTAGAGTTCAATAATGTACTTAGTGATGTCTGTCTCGACGGTGGTTGTGACAAAGCGACCCCAGCAGAGGTCATAAAGTTAATTGAGAGAGCTGCCCAGATTCAGTCACCTAATTTGGGCCCATCTCAACTTGCATTGCCAGCTCCTCAGACTAGATCAATTGCTGTATCAGCACTTACACAGAGTGCAGCCCCAATAACAACTGCATTATTATCGCAGCTAGTAGAGGCAGCAGGACAAGAGTCCCCAGTACAATCAAACGTTTTGTCCAGGGCAAACTCTAGGCACACCTTAAGATTGTCTTCACCCAGTCAGTCTCAAGCATCCAGCCCACCCAATAATCCATCCTCGCTTCCAACTCAGGTTATGAGTAATGTTTCAGGATTTAAGTTCCCTACACCAGCTGAATTCAATGGAAAATCAGATGAATCAACAGGAGCAAGTAAGGCAAAGGAATTCATCTCAAAGGTTGAGATCTATGGCAGTGTATACTCCACCAATTTCCCCAATGGGATCAATAAGTCAAGGTTCATCCTATTTCTCTGTAAAGATGCAGCTTTCTCATGGGCATCATTATATATGCCTGTCGTCCATAATACCACTCACGAGAAGCAAAAGCTTGTTGAAGACTGGAATGGATTTAAGGCCACATTCCTGGCTCAATTCAGTTCTATTGACCAGGAGGTGACAGCTACAAGGGAGTTGGTCAACCTTAGATACACAGGAAAGGTTTCAGAGTTTGCAGCAAGGTTCAGGGAACTTGCAGCCCAAACCAAGTGGAATGACAAAAGCAAAATCACAGTATATTTGACCAAGCTCAAGGAGTCCATCAGAGGAATCATCCTCACTGCTGTTTCCCTGCCGACCAAGTATGAAGACTTCATCAACTGGACAATCAAAATTAGAGATCAAGTTGAAACTTTCAATTCGGAACATAACCAAAATCTCAGGCAAGGCACCAAAATTCAGGGGCCAATCTAGATCTCAGGGCCCTAGGAACTCAGAAGTTCCAGGAAGATTGTCACGACTACGTCTTGCCTAAGTTCAACTCCAACACAGGATCTCACTCTATGGTCACATCTACTGTCTCACGGAACAGACTTCGGAGTTATCTCGGACTAACTTCTGATCATGTGTCTCGCTTGGTAATCCTTCTCTCGCTTAAACTATCTTCTCTTCTCTCGCTTAGGAGGTCACCTGTCACTGCCCCGCACTTCCCTTCACGTGTTCTCCCACACTGTCGTGCAGTGTACTTGTGTCATGTTTGTAAGCCTCCACTCATGTAAACCTATATATACTAGTAGGTGTAGAGGACTTACTCCTCACGCAACGTCTTGTATCTCCACTCCTCTCTTGTACTCTCCTCTCTCCTCCACATCTTAGACATTGAGCTCCTAGTGCTCCTTGTCGTCTCTTATCCATATCACTTGTCCTCTTTATTGAGCTCCTAGCGCTCACCACCGTCTAAACCCCTTGCGTGTCGTCCAGCGATTCCTTCAGCATCCACTTCATGACAAAGATGGCCAGCTCTGTCAGATAATCAGCAATCTAATCTTTCTAAGGAAGAACTTGAAAGACATCGAAAAGACAGCAGGTGCTTTTAAGTGCCATCAGATCGGTCATTGTTGGGATGACCCTAACTTTCATCTAAAACCCAACATTGGAACAGGAAACCCAAATCCTGGAAACGCTTCAGGATTACCTACAAAATCGGGCAACACTACGTACAAACAGGACCCTGGAGAGGCCGATATGGAAAGGTCTCTAAGGTTAGACGCTGTATCGTTCAAACCCAGCAATTCGAGGTTTCATTGGGATAAGTATGATGGGAACAAGTTTTCCCTTAATGCACTAGATTTAGAAAAGCCATGAAAGGCAAAAAACTAGAAGTTCTAGATCAAGACTTGGCATTTCACCTAGAAGTGGTTTCAGGGAAAACCAGTAATACCCATGTCAAAGTGTCAGGACAATTCTCTCAAAATAAAATCACCATAAATGTTAATGTGATGGTTGATTCAGGAGCTACGGGAATCTTCATTGACCAAGAATTCTGCAAGAAACTTGGGGTTACTTTGGTAAAGTACAAAACCCCTATAAGACTTAACTTGTTTGATGGGTCAAATGCAGGTTTAATAACTCATCAAGCAAAAGCAACCGTTCTCATTCAAGGAGAAGAGCAAGAGCTGGATTTTGAGGTAACCAGGCTCTCAATATATCCTATTGTTTTAGGACTCCTGTGGCTTAAGAAGTATAATCCCAGGATAAATTGGTTAGAAGAAGAAGTCCTTGATGCCTACTAGTATATACTGTTTACATGAGTAGAGGATTACAAATACAACATGAGTATACTGCATGGCAGTGTGAGAGAACATGTGGGTAGAAGCATGGAGCAGTGACAGGTGACCTCCTAAGTGAAGGAAGAGAAGAACATTGAGTGAACAAATGCTAACAAAGAGAGACACATGATAAGAAGTTAGTCTGTAGTGAATCAGATAGCGTTCCAAGGTCTGTATCATGAGAGAGTAGAATCTGCATGTACAGGGAGAGTCCATGTTGGGTTGGGCTTAGAGCAGGATGAAGTCATGGCAGTTTAGGGTACAGCAACATCAGAATAGCTGAGGGTGACAAATGGAAGACAGCATTCAGAACCAGATATGGCCACTACAAATACACTGTTATGCCATTCAGACTGACCAATGCTCCTGCAAACTTCCAGCTATTCATGAATGTTATCTTCAGGGATATGCTGGACCACACCAATTATATCTTCATCACCAACCTGACCTCAGCTGGGTCATCAATCACCACTCAACAAGTGACCCATCTACCACCAAAAGGACCTAAAGTAGCAGTTACAGAGAAGTATGACAGGAAGAAGTGTAGAGACCAATGTTGTGAATTTGTGTCATCATTGTAAGATCAGCTCTTCCTGGACTGATCTGATGTTCTACTAAGGTATTGCCTATGGGTACTCACTGCTTAAGGACTGGGATAGGACTAATGGGTCTGAGCTAAAGCTGATAGCTGGCTTGAAATATTGAAGAACTGTTTATATGAGATGGATTGTGATGGGGAGCCTCCTACTGAGAGTCCCCTCCTATTTATACATGAATAACTACCAATGATGTCATGATATCATCATGGCTATAAAGGAGGTGGTTTCTGGAGCAAGTGGTGCTCGACCACCTTCTTTAATGGAGCTATGCTTCTAAATGACTACAATACTGACTGATTTCTTCTGGAATGTTCTACAACTATCTAGCTCCATTTATGATATCATAAATTAGACCTAGTCTATAATGATATCATGAATTATCTCCTTTCTGTGAGGAGTAATGCAGTTGGTTCCCAACTGTGGGAACATCTATTATTTGAGCACTAAACTGAGCGCTTAAAGTAGACTATTGTACATTGCCGTGTGGGTACCTTCCTTCTGTGGGACTGTCCATTGTTCGAATGCTATGCTGGGTGAAACTTGGGTGAAACTGGGTGCTAAGGTAAACTACCTGACAATCATGCAAGCAGTATGATCAAAGATTCAATGCAGACAGCGCTACAAATCTTGACCTGGTGTGAGTTGAGTGTGATCAAACATGCCTTTGGTGACCCTGATTGAGTTTCCAAGGCAGAAGCAGCACTGAGAAACCTTTAGCAAACTAGGTCAGCTACAACATGCACTATAGAGTTTAGCAAATATGTGCACTATATCTCATGGAACAACAAGGCCCTCCTCTTACAGTACAACCTAGGACTCAAGGCCAAGGTCAAGCTAACTAGGGCAGTGACCGGATGGGCAGCCACACTTATGGATGTCCAGGAGGAGGCAGTTACAATTGATAACCACCTCTTTGAAGGGCATGCAGAGGAATGTCACCAACATCCCTGTTCACCAGCACAACCACTTCCTTGCCCACCAGTACACTCACAGCAACAGCCCTGCCAACAGAACCCATATATCCAACAAGTCTTGTAAGAATAAGAATAAGGTACTCCACTATACCAGCACTAGCACCAGCAATAACCATAACAACAACAAAAACCTCTACAACAGCAATGTCCAGGTGCCCCCTGCAATCCTAATGCTATGGAGATTAACCAGGGTGGTTGTCAATGCCTTACTGAGGCTGAGAGAAACAGAAGGATGCATGCAGGGGCCTGCCTAAGGTGTGGCAACATGGGCTACTTTACTAGGGACTGTAGAGCAGCTCCCCTCAAAATCAATGCTGGGATAGGTAGACCCACAGCTCCAAGGGAGCCAGATCACAGAGATGAGAGGGCAGCTCAGATGCAGGTAGTGGAGGAAGAAGCAGATCACATGTTTGCCGCACTTGTAGATGCCTAGGAGAATGGGCAGGAGGCTGGTGCTGGGCACCATGGAAACACCTGGGAGTGAGGTACAGTGTTATGCCATTGTCAGTCCATGTATGCTCATCCAAACTTTTATGGACCTTTATCTTGCATGTCTTCTGAGTCTTTCTCTCATGTACCCCCATCACTACTGATTATCATGGCCAACACCCTTGTTGATAATCAATACATACCTTGTCTCATAAAGAAAGACTATGAAGCTCCAGTGGAGATCAAAGTAACCCTTAAGTTTGATCAAGTTGTGATACCAGCCCTGGCCCTGTATGATGCAGGAGCCTCCACAGTATTTTTGAACTAAAACCTTGTTTAAAAACATCAGCTTAAAGCTGGAAGTATTGCCCTCAGACCCACATATGTGATCAATGGTGAACCTATCCAAAATGGTGGAATCAAGCAAGCCATTAAAGGAGAATTAGTCATTGAGAACCATTGAAACAAACAACACTTCCACATCACAGACATTGGAAGATATGATGTAGTGATTGGTCTCACCTGGATAAGAGAACATAAACCAGAGATCAGGTGGTCGGGGGATGTGGCAGACAGAATGGTGTTCAAATCAAGATGCTGCTCCAGCGTTGCTTGCCTGCACACATTAACATGTATGGTGTGGACTCAAGAGCTCTGTGAAAGCTGAAGAAGAACACAGAGCTTTGAGAAACATTGGAAATGCTGGTCAGCAACCCAGCCCCTTTGAGACACAACCCTCTTGACATTGCTCTCCTCATGGAAAACACTTGAAAAAAGCATGCTATAGATGCTGTTCACCTTGATGTGTTTTGGCCATATGAACTAAATCCCCTTGAGATTGCAGTAGGACAGTCCTATGCAGCAAGGATTGCAGAGGCAGATGACAAGTTCAAACCAAAGAAGGAACTGGCAGAAGCTGTTCCCCTGTAGTTCCACTACTACCTGGACATCTTCAACAAGAAGTAATCGCAGGTCAACCCCCCAAGTAGAGACTACAACCTCCAAATCAATCTCTTGCCAGGCAAGATGCCTCCCTTCAAGAAGATCTATGCTATGTCTCCATCTGAGCTTGATGCACTCCATGAATACCTCAATAAAAACCTGAAGAAGGGTCATATCACACCATCCAAGTCACTCACAGGAGCACCCATCATGTACATGAAAAAGAAAGACAGAAGCCTCTGACTCTGCCTTGATTACTGAGATCTCAACACAATAATAGTAAAAAACTGTTACCTGCTACCACTACCTAATGAGATCATGGATCACATCCAAGGATCAAAGATCTTCAGCAAGATTGACCTATGATTGGGGTACAGTAGCATGCAGATAGCTGATGGAGATGAATGGAAGACTGCATTCAGAACTCAATACAGGCATTACAAATACACAGTGATGGCCTTTAGCCTCACCAATGCACCTGCAAGCTTCCAGTTGTTTATGAATGACATCTTCCATGATATGCTAGATCACAAGGTAGTAATCTACCTGGATGGAATCCTCATATTCACTAAAACTTAGGGATGTTGTGGTTGCATCATGATGAAGGTTCTCAAGAGACTAAAAGAGAACAACATCTGGGTGAACCACTCAAAAAGCGAATTCAACCTTCAAGAGATTGAGTACCTTAGATTCATCATTGACAGGATGACTATGCAGATGGATAAGGTGAAGATAGCTACAATCAAGGAGTGGCTAGTACCCAAGAACATCCACAATATTCAGGTATTCCTGGGGTTTGCAAACTTCTACAGATGATTCATCCAGAGATACTTGCAAATCACCAGACCAATAATGGACTTGCTCAAAAAGGGAGAAAAGTTCACATGGGAAAATAAGCAACATGTCATAACTTCATTCTGCTCCAAGTCCAACCCAACATAGACTCCTCCCTGTAATCACATCTACTATCCCATGCCTACAGACTTTGGAACTATGTTGGACTACTCTCAGATTTATATCAGACCCTTTCTAAATCGTGTGTCTCTCTTGGTCAGCATTCTCTCACTCAGGAGGTCACCTGTTACTGCCCCACACTTCTACTCCACATGTTCTCCCACACCACTGTGTAGTGTACTCATGTTGCATTTGTAATCCTCCACTCATGTACCCTATATATACCAGTAGATGTAGAGGACTTACTCCTCATACAATGTCTTGTATCTCTCCTCCTCTACTATACTCTGTCTCCTCTACCCACTCATCAATTTTGAGCTCCTAGTGCTCCTTTTTGCCTCTTATACATTCTTCTTTGTCCTCCTTAAGCTCCTAGTGCTCACCCTCATCTGTCATCCAGCAGTTCCTTTGCCTACTCATGATATTACATTGTGTCCTATTAACTGCTCTACAACCTCTGTAACAAAGAGACACCCAACCTCTACATGCCAGGAACTAGCAATCTCATGCAGTACACCAATCAAATCATCACCCTCAGAGTGGAAAGAGAAGACCTTGATTGAGTAAAAGCTGTATTACCAGGAAGCTGAGTGTGGAAGAATATCATCCATACCCAAAAGTAGCAATCCCATACTTCCCTAAATGTCAACTGTAGCAACCTATGTTGAAACATCAAGTAGATAGTGGTTGGGAACATGTGAAAGTGAACTTGGGACATGCAAGTTGCACAAGGTCAAGATTGTGTCATAGGTCAAGGGTTCAGGATTCAGAGTGATATCTTTATGGACAAGGGACTAGGGACAGGGTGTGCAGACAGCACACAGTGGTTTAGTACAGAGTAAGAGATATGATTCCAGAGGGAGAGAACAAGAGGTGAAGTGAGGAACATACCTCCTCACTTCCTAACTACTTATACCTGAGTACAAAGGCAGTGTTTGCTGACACATACAAGGAACAATGAAGAACATTCTAGAGTAATGAGACAATAAACTGAGTCAGTGCACAGCACACAACAATCACAACATAGAACAACAGGTGAGAACAGGGATGTGACAATAACAAGAAAGACTGCAGGAAGCAGAGAGGTGATAATAAAGAAAGAGACCATGAGAAGCAGGAATGTGATAACAAAAGAAGCCATGAGATGGTGGAGTTTGATTTATACTTAATGATGGCTGTCTTGATGGTGGTCATGACATAAGCCCCTCCTATGCTACAGAAAGGAGAATTTTCATCACCAAGGTTGACAAACTGGCAGTGGTAGATGATGAGTGGGGGACCAAGTGTCAGGGAACCAGTTGTAGAATTCTTGCACTTTTAATAGCATATCATCAAGGAACTTAGCTGGTTCATATTGTCACAACTATGTCCTGCTCCAAGTCTAGACCCAACACAGGCTTCTACTATATGGTCACATTCAACTATCCCACACTGTGGACTGCAGACTCTTCTCAGTTTTATATCAGACTAACTTCTGATCATGTGTCTCTCTTAGTTAGCCTTCTCTCACTTAGGATGTTTCTCTTCTCTCACTTAGAAGGTACCTGTCACTGCCCTGCACTTCTACCCCACATTACTCTCACACTGCCACACAGTGTACTCATGTCTTGTTTGTAATCCTCCACTCCTGTAATGTATATACATGGGTAGGCATTGAGGACTTATTCCTCATGCAACATCTTATATCTCCTCCTCTCTTGTACCCTCTCCCACCTCTCCACTCATCAAGGTTGAGCTTCTAGTGCTCCTCGCTGTCTCTATACGTTTTATTGTCTTCCTCATGCTCCCCTTGACAGTCATACAGCAGTCCCTTAGCCCTACTCATGACATTACATCATGTCTTATCCAAACTGCTCCACCACTACATGCCTGTACTACAACATAACCTTTAAAACAAAGAAACACCCAACCTCTATACTCCAAGGATCAGCAAACTGGTCCAGTACTCCAATCAAATCATCACCTTCAGGATCAAAAGAGAAGACCTTAATAGAGTCAAAGTAGCCCTACCAGGCAGTTTGGTAGTAGATGAATACTATCCTTATCCAAAAGTTGCCATCTCTTACTTCCCAACTAGACAACAACTCACCTAACTAATCCACACTGATCGAAACATCCCACCAGCCTTCCTCCAGTGGGTATTAGGATACCAAACCCGACTCCACTATTCCCATACTATGTTCAATCACCTAGCCAAGTGGGATTAAAGCAACAATGCCTCTACAAACACTATACAGGTCTAGGTTTCAAGTACCCTCAGACTACTCCTCAGACAAGGAGACACACACTATTCACCCCCATCCCCCTATTAATCACCTTGATCATCCTCATCACCCATCCCTGTTGAATCTGTCAGGTAGTTTGCCTTAGCGCCCAGTTTTGCCCATGTTTTGCCCAGCACAGCGTTCGAACAATAGACATTCCCATGGAAGGAAGGTACCCACGCGGCAATGTACAACAGTCTACTTTAAGCGCTCAATATTAGCACTCAAACAATAGAGGTTCCCACAGTTGGAAACCAACTGCGTTACTCCTCACAGAAAGGAGGCAATTCATGATATCATTATAGACTAGGTCTAATTCATGACATCATAAATGGAGTTAGATAGTCATAGAACATTCCAGAAGGAATCAGTCAGCATTGTAGTCATTTAGAAGCATGGCCCCATTAAAGAAGATGGTCGAGCACCACTTGCTCCACAAACCACCTCCTTTATAGCCATGAAGACATCATGACATCATTGGTAGATATTCATGTATAAATAGGAGGGGACTCTCAGTAGGAGGATCCCCATTGCAATCATCT
>WSTV01000813.1:0-10771 GCA_019632285.1 Tulasnella sp. 332
ATGTAGCGTCATTGAAACTCAACAAGCCAGGCAGCTGAATCAAGCGTAAACATAAAGCGCTTGATGAGACAGGAAAGGATAGCCTGAAGGTCCTGGAAGACGTCAAGGCTGCCAGAGGATGGACAAAAGAGACGTTGGCAGAGCAATGGGAGCTTCAGAAGCAAGAACAGCTGTCCGCCCGGTCCTATAAGTTGAATTCGCTTAGATGTCACAACATCGAGCGGTACTGAGCTCTATTCCTCTTCTTTAGGTTACCAGTATCCTAAAATGGAAAGCGGGCGGTCCGCCTGCGAAACGCCTTACACTCACCCTACACTATTTATGCCTTCACTGGCAAAGAAGTCTCTATGGCAAAGGACTTAGTTATACATTTCTGGGTGGTTGAGATAGACGTTCCTCTAGATTCTCTATACATATAATGATATGTGTGCATGGCATACGTGCGCGGGCGTTTCTCAAAAGTCATGTGAACCTAGAATGCTGAACCTACCAATCTCCTGACAGGGTAAGCAAGCGGTCCGTCTGCGAATGCCCTACCCTACTCGGCCCATGTTTTCACTACGGCAGAAATTTCTCTATGGTGAAGGACTTAGCTAGAAGGGAAGGACCAGACTAGCCTGCATGTATTTAGTAGTGAAATCCATTCTAGCTGCGTCCGTCCGCGTCCGCCCCCCGCCCGGTTATGTCTCATGTAGACAACAATCACCATACGTAATAAAATTTTCTCCGTAGTCAGTCACCATCAGTATCTAGACTGAGCAGCTCACCATCGCAATGCCCGCGAACAACACCTCAAGCGGAGGAGAGACGAACAACATCACATCTCAAGAGCGCTTGCAAGCAGACCTCAATGGCTTTGCCCCATAATCTATTTCGCACCTGTTCAGTACGTATTTCTGATTTTTACGTTCAAAAACACAACCCAGGCTGAACCTAGCACTCAACTGTTGACAACAAGAAGACATCCGCACACAAACGAAACAACTTGCCCGAAGATTCTTGCTAACCCAGACTACGGAGGTTATGGAGGAGTGGATGGGAGCTTACAAGGCGAAGCACGGTACACTTATATAGTCAGATGTATTTTGCTATATTAATTATTTATTCGTTGGCTGTATGCGCCCGCAACCACGCTATTTATCACCGCAGACGGACGGAGCGGGCAATCGCAAGCGGAATGGCCAAGGTGTGGCATCTGCTTGACGTTTCAGATGTATCCGCCTGCAGGTCTCTGAGACGTGTGAGCGGGTCGCCCCGTAGATCCCCGGCGTCACCCAAGCTTAACACCCAAGCTCCGTTACCTCCGCTGCAAAGGATTCATACCAGAACACGATTAGTAGTTTACCACTTGCTGAAGGATATATCTATATCTGGGGCCCCGTGTACTACTTCGTCAGAAGTGTGGAGAAAAAGTAACGTAGTTCTTACCGAAAACCATTGCTCTGGCTTCAGGAGTGCAGTTAGAGACAAGCTTGAAAGCCAAGCAGGGCTGAGTATGCGATCATGTTGATGGTAATGCATGTGCCGTCTGTCTCAGGCTGATCTTGCCGTGGCATCGGCCCTTGGCGATCCAGCCAAAATAAAAATAAAAATAAAAATAAAAATAAACCAAACCAAACCAGACCAGACTAAGCCAGAGCCCGGATGTATCGGAGGACCAGGTAAAAGACCGCCGATACAGGCCCCCTTCCCTACTGATAGGTATGTTACCGGCGGTGCACGAGGTCGTATAGCGAGCTCGAGGGTGTGCGACACTGGATTTGCTGATAACTCTGCTCAACTCGAGTGATGGCACGAAGTTCAAGGTAGCGGCTTTTGGTCTTCAAGTTTCTGTTGCACTCCGAATGATAAAATTTTAGGCGTAGTTACTTTTACAGCCTTTGCTGAGCGTGACGTCTTGCTTGTTTTGGAACCGGAATATGCAAAATTACGCTTGTCTCATTAGCAACTTTTGCGTACAGCTGAACCCAACACATGTTTCACAGGCCCCAACCTTCCTAATGGGTAACTTCTGAGGGTTTATACCCATCTTTGGTAAATAAACATGTAATTTTTCATCCTGTAAAATATCTTATCACTGGTGACCCAACTGTGGGGTGCCCCAAAGATGTCGACTGTGCTTGTAACCCATGCCCAAACGCTCGTATATGTAGCGCCGGTAATATACCAACGAGCCGGGGGAGGGTGCCGATACCAATAGTCCGGCGGAGTTCTTAATATTGATACCGGGTCGGAGTCATCGGATCCAAGGGAACCAAAGAGGTGTCGCGGCTCACGGTGACTTCGCAACAAAAGTGGCTTTTACTCATGCCCTCCTCAATTTGGCCTTCAAGCACTCTCGCACTCCAGCCATCGTGACATCCATCCAGCACGCATCTTTCTTCTATCCGATATCTTCATACCGTTTCTGTCTGTTCACAAACCCCCATCTACGACCACGAACCCCGAACAACTTGCGGCATGGTATCCAGGACGGTTATATGATGTCCTTTGCTTCGGCCTTTCAGATAATGGTACAACCTCCCCCAGTAGCTGGAGCCATGATCCCGAGGTCTTTCGCAGTTTCCTTGGAGATGTGCCATAACTTTCATGTGTCGTCAGAATCCACGGACACCAAGGCTAGACTGGAAACGCTTGGCTCACATTATCTGGGTGTATAATCATGCACTCTGTTTCATCAAGACAAAAGGGACATCTCGATCTCAGGTTTTCCTATGCTCTTTGCATTGGACCGCGATGTTACGTACTCTGGTTGTGGTCAGAGCCGTTGACCCACTCTCCGTCTGCGAAGCCAGAGACAGCATCCCCAGCCTTGAAGCTCATCACTGGGACTGATCTGCCAACAGAGATAACGGTCCCGACGAAGCTATCGTCGGCGACCCTGCGGGACGTCATATGAACAGGAGCGATGCGCTCGTAATCAGTTCTGACACTGTGACCCCAGGATGTCAAGTCAATCTGCTGAGCGGGACGCGATGCTGAAGTGATGCTGATTGAGCCGAGAGACTCACCGCCCGACGCTCACGGAATGAATAGCGACAAGGATCTTCCCATCCTCACAAGCAGGGACGATTGCGATAGTCAAAGACCTTTGGCCTATGACAGGGGTCATTTTGAACAATAGATGGGTAATCGAGGGAGTGTGAGCGGCGCAGAGAGAGAATGGAGGGGGGGTAGCAATGATGTTAACTGGTGGGCTTCAGAATCGTACAGCTTCCTCAAATAGCCCAGAGACCTGTCTTTGAAAGCAGTACCAAAAGAGGTCAAAGAACGCCTTGATGGCACAGGGAGGACTGTGAGTGAGATGAACATCATAACTCAATAGGATGTCGACGAATAGCCTGTGGTTAGTGAGCGGTCGTTCAGGTTGTCAGGTGAAAATGGGGTAATTTCGAGCACCCTGCGCCTTACTGATCTCGCTGCCCGATTCGACGGTAGGTCCCTCCGTCGGGGCGTCGTTTCTTTTCCCGTTTCCCTTGCCCCTACTCTGGATTTTCTATATCCTACTCCACGCATACCGAAGGAGCCCCAGGAGGTGGCAAATGCATGGCTGCTCTTCCACCCTTGCGCTCACGGGCCCCAGTCCGAGTCAAGGTGAAATCGTACACCACGCGGTCTCTCTCAAAAAACCCGTAGATCATTGCAGACCGTGATAGTCATATCCAACGATGCCTTGGTCATCGGCAGGCGGGCATCAGGAAAGTTGGCATGAAGCCCTATAGAGTCTACAGCCGCTGCAGGAATATATTTCTGCGCATAGAAACCTATGGGTGATACCCGTAGACCGCTATTCTACGGGTTCCACTGCATAGCCCAGTGGCAAAAAATAAGTTTTCCCGATGGCCTCCGTACCATGCCGAGTCGACCCACACTTTCTGCCTGCGTCAACCAGCTGACTCACTACAGCCGAGATCCCTTGAAAATATCTCTTTGCACTGTCAGAGTCTTCGTGCGCGTCCCTGCATTGGAAGACTCGCTACAGGGCATGAGTGGGAAAGTAGAGCAGCGGAGCCATCTGTCCCGCCCGCGGCTTAACAACTAACCAGGGACGAATAGACAAAGCAAAGCCAGGGATCTCACAAACTTTGTCTTTGGGCTCCCTATGGGCCAGTCAGCCGTGAAATCGACATGCCAAGTCATCTTGAAGCCATATTGTCCGTTACCTCTGTTGCAAAAGAATTTTTCGAGAATACGATTTAAATGGCCGACGCCTATCTTATGTTCATATTTATCGGTTATCTTGAACTGCAGTGGCATATGATTTCAGAAGTGCTGAAAAGAGGTAATGCACTTCCTTTCAGAAACCGTTGCCTCGGTTCTAGGAGTGCATTTTCGTCTTGTTGCGCATCAGTCTACCGTCGATAGCGCTCTAGAAGGTTTCATTTCCTTGCTTTATTCCAATTCTCAAAGAGATATCGGGAATATACTTAGCGCACCGGCGATGCTCGTACTACCGATGTGTACCTCGACAAGCCTATCCTAAGGTCATGACTCGGGTCGAGGCTCGATGTCTCTGAATCGGCATATGAATCATCTCATCAGTTCGAGGGTTTGTATATGGCCTTAGCGTGAAGCTTCGAATTCGTAGAATGAGTAGCTGGAATCGTTGTAACCCCATCAGCACGAAGGGGAATCCAGCTTGCGACTTGTGGAGGCCACGGAGGCAGTGCCTTGTCAAAGCTTGACCTGTGTGGCGTTACTAGGCAAGTAGGCTGACGAGTGAACGGTGGAAATACTTGCTCTAGAAGCCGAGCTCTCTTCTCCAGCCCCAACTCTCTAAGCATATTAAACTTGGGGAGAAGGTCTCTGATTGAAGCGTTTCGCTCCTATCCTACAACATACATGTGTGCAATGCAGGTCTTACGTCAAACAGTCACGACATCATCTATATCGTGCCAAGGGACAACTATGCGAACGTCAAGCAGGGCCAAGGAAAACGACCATGTTGTGCACGTGTTGCATTTCTCGGGCTGGTCTTGACATCTACATAGACGAATGTTTGGGCATGAGCCCCTAGTGAACCAGCGGGAAAAGAAGTCCCGATCTTATCTAGAAGCAAGGGAATGAATGTCCATACCTCGGGTACAGTACCTTTGCAGTCGTCAGGGGTTAAGGCGGGTTGGACTCATTCGACGGGATCACAATGGCATTTGCCATTGACATACGTTGTAAAAACCGATCTACCACCGTTATTGGTTTTGTAAGGATCTAGGCACTCTCCCGAAGCGCCCCCTTTATCAGAGCTCTTCCGGGATGAGAGGAGTTTTCAGGACTCCTATGGTGCTTTGAGAGAGTATGAGGATATGATGAGCGGTGCTAATTTTCCTCATAGCTCACACAACAATGCCCAGAACCTTACGTTTTCAAGTCAACGCCGGCAAAAGAGCTACCGACAGGGCCAAAGGCGATGAGCCGATTCGGTGGGGGTGCTGGGAAAGAAGCGAATCGACGGGTATGAGCATGCGGTTTGGGACCTACACGAATCATCCTCCAGGTTAGAACAGTCGAAATGATAGATTGCTCTACGCTCACTCGCTCGTATATCAGCAGCAGCCGAAGGGAGGGCCCATCTTGCACTCTTGTCAGAGCTTTTCAACGCTACATTCACGTTCGTAAACCGTAGGGGAGCCGAATTTCGTCTACGAGGGCTGGCAAATAGATATCATCACCACCCCGCAGGACGGGCGGTAGCGCTTCAATTAATTGATTGGTCTTTCGGCACCGACGAGGGAAGTATAGAAGGTTATATTTTCGAAGGCGGCTCCAGATCCCTGGGCCTTCAAGGTGTAGCTAGAACCAGTATCTTGAACGTCCCCCCGGTACAGAAAACAATGCGGCCATTAGATCCTTCTAGGTCTTCGAAGGCCAGAATTATGGTGAGGGATACGCTGACTCATGGAGCCGTCACATTCGGGGGCAATGCTAAGATGTACTTGGGAAAAAGAGAAGGCTTTTACAAACGGGTCGGAGCCCAAGGCGAAGCGGTGGATTCGCATTGATGATGTGGAGTTTAGAGGGAAGAGAAATGATCGTTAAAATTTTTTCTTGATGGATTGAGACTCTAGTGGTTTACATGACAGGCTCGACCCCGGCTCGGTTTGCAGAGGGCTTTCCCAAAATCTCCAACGGCCGGTTTGGGAAGCTCGGGCCTGGCTTCATCCTTAGTAGCACTTGCAATACGTTAGTGTCATGGCAACTGGCCTAGGAAGTACTCCGTTGGTGCATCTGCCTTCTTCTCATCACTAGCAAACAACATAAGCTCATGGATCGAGAGAGAGCAGCTACTGCACAAAAGTAGCTACTTGGGGCACTGAAGTGGTTACCAAAATCAGGTAATTGTGAGCCAATAATGTTCAATTGTGATCACTTGAATTGTTTTCATCTCAGAATCTCACGGTAATGTACATTACCAGCAGGGAGCGAGTCATATTCCGGCCCACTCGGCCCGGAAAGCCTGGAAAAGGGTCAAGGGACTGAGGGTCACCAAGCCAAAGCTGCAGCTATGCGGGCTAGCTGGGCTTGGACTTGGGCGGGCTCTGGTCAGGGGCCGGTGGGGGCCGATGTAACCAACGAGGATGAATGTGAGGGCTGTGAGAGAGGTGGAACTGATTCGGCCGTCATCAAGGGCTGTTAATCCATGGGCGTTTCTGGAATGGCGGGTACTAATAACGATAAGATCGTTGAACAAAATGTGAGGAATACTTACAGTGGGAGTCTCGACGCCATGGGGTAACGGCAAGATGCGCCTGGGCCCGAGTGAGCGGTCCTCGACCGAATAGCGTCCGACGACGAGGCCGTGGATTTCACGTTCATGATGTAGGGGCTGGACGTGAGAGAAATAATTGGTGAGTGACCGGATTTTCTGAGGAATTCGATTGATCCTCGTCTAGGCGAGCTTTCTATTAGGCATCTGTGGGCACTGGGACCTAGGGAGTCGTTTTAGTGTTTTTAGTGCCGTGCTCGCAATCTTTGAAAAGCCATGGCCTGATTCCCCAAGCTCATCAACAAATATAAATATCAAACGTGAGGATAAAATGGGCGTTCACAATTGTAAGAACGTTTCTTGTTGCCACTTGAACACTTTGGTTGTTTACTGGCTACGTGGGTGATGACGTCTGGAGCACTTAGCTGACCGAGTTAGATGCTGCCCTTGATTTGAGCTGTCATTTCGGTCTCACTCTTGGTGGCGTGTTTGACGAACAGGTGTAAGTAACGTGAGGGGGAGGGGCCTTCAAGCCACATCGCCGGGCGTGCGTTCGCTCCCTATTTCTCACGTGGAAACCAGCTATGAAATTAGAAGAAGAAAAAAGGACGTGAGGAGAGTCGGTAAATGTCTCCTTTTGGAGCCAATAAGCTGTAGGTTATGGAAGAGGATTCAATACACCGCTAGGTCAAAAGTCTCTACCCCTCCCCCCCAAATTTTGTGAGTGGCCTTTCTTTTCCGACGCTTTGGATTTTTGGAAGAAGCCGCAACGTTGTCACCGCTAATATCCCGCCGAACTTCGATTCCCTATGTAAAGAAATTTCGATTTTGAAACCGAGTGCCGTGGTACGGACACTCCCGATTTTAACGCGTTGGATTTCGAATGTTGTTGTTGTTTTTTTTTTGTTTTTTTTTTGTTTTTTTTTTTGTTTTTTTTTTTTTGTTTTTTTTTTGTTTTTTTTTTTTTTTTTTTTTTGTTTTTTTTGGTTTTTGGGTTTTTTTTTTTTTGTTTTTTTTTTACGAGGGGACCGTCCCATCCTCCAATCTCGTCAGCGGACTCGATGCTACCACGTGTAGCTGTAATTAGTGAAATGCTCAAGATTAAATTAAAAAAAAAAAAAAAAAGTCCCCTAAGTCACATGTAGACGTTTATCACCGTGTTGTGGGACAAAGGCGATATGCCAACAGTCTCGCTTCCGCATTGTTCATCTTGAGGGAACGCATAGAACGTCGTTGAGATGGGTGCCGACTGGGAGAGAAAAAAACAACCTCTGGCGATCAAGGTGTAGATGGAACTAGTCTTCTGGACGTCCCACTGAGATAAATCAAAACAGATATGAGCCTCCTGAAGAGCCTCGTGAGGGCGGAAGGAGTGCTTTTAAACTCACAATGGGAGCCGGTACGCTTGGGGGGGAATGCTCAAGATGGGCTTGGGCACACTCGAGCGGTCATCATATGCGAGGGCGTCCGATTGGGGCGTCAGCGGATGTCACACATGTGTTGTCATAGCCGGGGGAGAGAGAAGGATTGATCGCTGGATGGTGAAAGTTGCAGGGGGTTGGAGTTAAGTTGGAAAATCAGAACTTTGATTTAACATTCATCTTCCGAGCTTTCATGGCGAAGCTGTTGGAGGCTATGAGGAGGTTTATATCCCCGGTGGTGTTTACGACACTGGTTCGGGTTCGGTTGAATGAATGTCGAATTGGTACCTTGGTAGTGGCTGGGTTTTTCATGCCTGATGGACGCTGCCTTTTCATCCCGGCCCACCGCTAGCCGCTTAGTGATTAGCAAGGAGGCGTTCAGGAACGTGGCAGAGTAACCTTTTCTTTATAGGGCCGGGACAACCAACAAGCGGACGATTCTCCACTCCTTGAGCACATATGCGCTTGGGCCATGAGACTGAACGGTTGTTCTGGTGATGGACAGTGATATATAAACGCCGCAAGCGCTTGATTAGATTATTAACCCCTCGATGCTTGACGTGCAACCCTGCGTGAGGAGAACAACTTGGGTAGAGACATGGTGCATCGCATGAGTCAAGATGTAGCAGACTATGTATTTAGTACGATATCTTTCATTGACAATTGGGGTGATAAGGTGTATAAACATGGTATGAGCACGCAGTAAAGAACATGGCGTATGATAGTGCTGGGGTGAAGAGAATCGGAAGTGAAAGCTTAGCAGCACATCTCACATGGGCAACCTGAAGAGGATGCAAATGGTTAGCTGGCTAAAAAGGGGGACGAACGGCTGACAGACAACGGTGCACTCACAGATGATGTCACCAATACAATCACAGCATCCCTCAAAGCACTCGCAGCATAAAAAGCATCCAAAGGCGGCGAGGAAGCAATCCTTTCCTAAATGAGCAATTTTGTGCCACATGTTGAGATCAACACCAAGGAGTATATCGGTTTGGACTGGTAAACAATGACTGACCTGCTCCACCACCTCGGATGCGCATAGCACCGCCCTTCTTCTGACAGGCTTGTTGCTGCTCTACGTTGGAAATCGTGGGTTGAGCATCTGTGGATAGGTGGAAAGCGATGAACATGGGTGTTCTGAATGCGGATAGAACTGGGATAGGTGTGACGTACCCAGGGACATGCTGTTCCTGCCTGCGGGCTGCTTGGTGTTGACGGCGGCTGACGACATGATGATGATGATACTTGTGAGGGGTGGGTTCGATGAGAGTACTGGGTGAGGTGAAGCTGGGTAGGAAGGAGAGGGGGATCGCGAGCTTTTGTACTCTGCCGTTGCTTGGCGCGTCCGGTTGTCTTATCATCCCCGCCGCACTCCCCGCAGCGTGGTCCCATAATACGTCACCTCACATGACGATGGCCTATATTTAAACTCACGGACACTGGGCTCGGGTAGGTATACTGCGTCTCTCGATGTCATCACCCTACACCAGTGTATGGCTGTTCATGGAATACACTTTGCACTCGCCCGTGACTGCCACGCGTGCTCACATTCTGAGGGATCTCACGTGCAATGGTATCCGTGGGTGAATTGCACTTGCTCATGCTCCCCCCCGGAACGTTGCTGTGCTATGCTCTCGGCTAGAATCACCCATCGTTTGATCACTTCGGTACTGTCGTATTGCACCCATCATAACTCCTGCGGGGGCTCAGAGGGTTCGGATAATGCCATCGCAAAACAGCAACCCAGATTACGCGCATGACTCCTTCTTTCCTCTCCTTGTTCCCAGATCCGATCTACAAAGGCATCGCTAAACCCTCGCCGTCAACTATGCCGACGGTCACTTTGCAGCTCCTCCACGTTTTTTTTTTGAAGGGGTTGTGACTGCATAGGAGAGGTGTGTACCAGCACACGCCTTGTGCGTGAGACATCCGATCTATACGGACGCAGCTATCCACGCAGCTGTTGGAACCTTCAAACGAGCTTGCAGGATCGATACCTTGCTGCGGTTTCTTTAGAAGGCCGACTTGAATCGCCTTGGTACCGAAATGTGCTCTCACGCAGCAGTTCATCTCGACTCGTACCCCATCACCATGCGGACACCCCCACTCGTCCAGGAAGTACGACACGACGACGAGAGATTGTCAAAGGGAATCATACGCCAAAAATGAATATACCTCAGTTAAATAAATCGTTGATCCTGACCACCGAAACTTGGAGATTCACGCTCGCAGGAAGGAGGGTGAGGTTATCGCTCGGAAAAAGGAATATCTATTATCACGGACGACGTGACTCTGTACAGCTAACACCCCCATCAATTTAGATTGAGGTATGTAGGAGAAGCGAGCTGAAAGCGAGAGCAGACAGATCCTAAAGAAATATCATAGGTGAACCGGTGCCAGTCATGAGACGCCCCCCCCCCTCTTCCCCAACTTCTTGGGATTATGGGCTATAAAATGACACGCGCAGAGGAAGCTGTGATCCCTTTTCCTCTTGGCCCATGACCTGCGGCTTGGGAAGTAGACTAGAAGGATATCGTCGACATTGAGCATCAGCAAAATAAAAATAAAAATCCCCATATACGACAGCGAAATGGCACTCAACCTGAGTTTTTGCGTGATGATAAATCGAGGATCGGTATCGAAC
>WSTV01000815.1:0-12265 GCA_019632285.1 Tulasnella sp. 332
GTAGCCATGACTATATCATGACATCATTGGTAGATATTCATGTATAAATAGGAGGGGACTCTCAGTAGGAGGATCCCTATCGCAATCAACTCGTATAACAGTTCTTCAATATTCCAAGCCAGCTCTTAGCTCTATTCCAAATCCATTAAGCCTTATCCCAGTCCTCAAGTAGTGAGTACCCCTAGGCGATACCCTAGTAGAATTCCAGATCAGTCCAGGAAGAGCTGATCTTACAAGGTTACAAGAGAAGAGGGAATACAAGACATTGTGTGAGGAATAAGTCCTTAACACCTACTAGTATATATACGTTTACAGGAGTGGAGGATTACAAACATTACACGAGTGCACTGCATGGTGGTGTGGGAGAAGTGTGGGGTAGAAGCGTGGGGCAGTGACAGGTGACCTCCTAAGCAAGATAAGAGAAGAACATTAAGTGAGAGAAGGCTTACAAAGAGAGACACATGATCAGAAGAATGTCTGAGGTAAAACCGAGGATGTTCCATGGTCCATGTCTGCAGGAGAGTAGAATGTGATCATACCAGGAGAGCCTGTATTGGGTTAGACTTAGTGCAGGATGTAGTTGTGACAGTTGCCCCCTCTAAGGTTGTGGAGCACGAAGTTGGGTCAAAGTGCAAGGTGACCTTTCAGGTTGAGGTGGGTTGGGATTTAACAGATAGAACTCCCTGATGATGTCTTGAGAGTTCCCTATGTCCTTAATGCAGTTCCATGAGTTTTCCAATGTATCATACCCTTTCCATTTCACCAGGTACTGGAATCACATTCTTTTTCATCTGGAGTCTAGGACTTCCTCAACTTCATATTCTTCCTTGCCTGTTTCATTCTGTACAGGAGGGGGTGGTGTGACTTTTCGTCCCTCGATTGGATCTTCCTGCGTTGTGGTAAGTCTGGAGATGTGAAATATCAGGTGTATCTTCAATGTATTGGGGAGTTCCAATTGGTAGGCGGTCCTACCCACTTTCTCAATCACCTTGTATGGTCTGAATCTTCTATGTTCCAGCTTGGCCAACGGTCTCAACATCTTAATTGCCTCAGTTCCAGTGATGCTGTCCTTTTGGCTTAGCCATACATGATCCCTGACTTGATGCAGAGTTGTCACGACTATGTCCTGCCCAAGTACAACTCAAACACGGGCTCTCACTCTATAGTCACAATCTACTTTCCCACGGAATGGACCTCGGACTTATCTCGGAGAATTATCAGGTTTACTTCGGACTTACTTCTGTCATGTGTCTCTCTTTGTCAGACTTCTCTTGCTTATCTATCTTCTCTTCTCTTGGTTAGGAGGTCACCTGTCACTGCCCCGCGCTTCTACCCCACGTGTTCTCCCACACCGCCATGCAGTGTACTCATGTCATGTTTGTAATCCTCCACTCCTGTAACCTATATATACTAGTAGGCATAGAGGACTTATTCCTCATGCAACGTCTTGTACCATTCCCTCTACTGTACTCCTCTCCTCCTCTCTCCACTCACATACATTGAGCTCCTAGTGCTCCTTGTATTCTCTTATACATTTCACTTGTCCTCTCCACGCTGAGCTCCTAGTGCTCATCATCGTTCAAGACCCCCTGCACGTCGTCCAGCGGTTCCTCAGACCTCCCTTCGTGACAAGAGTCACTTGTCATACATGCCAGTTGTAGAATCTTCAATGTTTTTCTTCTGCCTTTTCCATCATTGCCTTTACTTCTTCCCCAATTTCCCTGATCTTCTTTGCCATTTCTTCTGCATCTGGAACCTTAGAGCCATTGAAATTTTGTGGGGCTATTGTCAGGTGGCTTCTGTTGTCTGTGAAGAATGGTATAACTCCTGTTGAGGTGTTTACCAAGTTGTTATATTGGAACTCCACTATGGGCAGCCATTTGTCCCAGTTTTTCTGTCTGTAGTTTGTATATAGCCTTAGGTACCGCTCCATCAGAGAGTTGATTCATTCCATTTGTCTGTCGGTTTGTGGGTGATAGGCTGTTGAGAAGTTTGGTTTGACTCCTATTGATTCATAGAGCCTTTTCAGGAATTCAGAATTGAATGTCGTTCCTCAATCTGATGTAGTTTGTAGTGGTGTACTGTGATGCTTCAATATGTTGTCTAAGAACATCTTTGCCATGTCTTTTGTGGTGGAGGTTTCCTTTGTTGCTATGAAGTGAGCCCTTTTTGTGAATTGGTCGACTATGACCAGGACCAAGTCATTGTGTTTCTTTATTACCAGGAGCTTCACTACAAAGTTGTAGGTTATATCCATCCATCTGCCTGTTGGAGCAGCTAGGGGCTGCAGCATTCCTTGCAGTTTCTGGTTGATGTTCTTCATTCACAGACAGGCATTGCAGTGGTCAATATAATCGTTGATAAATTTTGTCATTGAAGGCCACCAGTAGGTTTGTGATATAAGTCCTAATGTTCTCGCTCTTCCTGGGTGTCCTGCTGTGATTGCATCGTGTCATGACTGTGTGATATCTCTTCTTAATCTATGGTCCTGAGGAACATAGATTTTCCTTCCATGCATTAGTACTCCTTCCACTAAGCAGTATTCACTCATCTGTTTCTTAATTTTAGCAGGAGTGTCTTCTGCATTTGTCTAGAGGAAGGCCAGAATAGCAGCCATCAATTTGTCTCTCTTCAATGCTTCCTTGATCCTTCCCACTATTTCCTCATCTGAGAATGCTACTGCTGTGATTTTAAAGTGCGATTTTTTGAAAATGGGTTTAAATTCCTCTACTCCCCCCTTTGGCTGGTGGTCTGGCCTTCAAGATAGGGGGTTGGCTCTGGCTTTAACGCCTGGTCTGTATATGATTATAAAGTCAAACCCTGCAAGGAATAGACTCCATCTTGCTTGTCTTCTGGATGGTTCTTTTGTTGTTAGGAAGTGTTTCCAGGTTTGTGTGGTCTGTGATGACTGTTATTTGGCCATTTGCCCCCTCTAGGTATTGTCTTCAATCTCTGAATGCTTTGTAGATGGCAAGGAGCTTGAGGTCATAGACATCGTAGTTTCCTCTATGCTGGGGTTAAGGATTTGGAGGCATAAGCGATCAGGTGAAGTTTTCCATCTTCCCCTTTTTGTGATAGGATTGCCCCTCAGGCAAACATGGATGAGTCAGTTTCCACCACATATGGCCTCTCAAAATCTGGAAAGGCGAGGACTGGAGCAGATGTAAAGGCTCTTTTGAATGCTTCAAGCAAGTCTTGTTGCTTCTTTCCCCAAGTGAACTTTTCCCCTTTCTTTAGCAGGTCCATCATAGGTCTTGCAATTTGTGAATAGCCTTGGATGAACCTTCAGTAGAAGTTTGCGAATCCCAAGAAGACTTGTATATCATGTATGTTCTTTGGTATTGGCCATTCTTTGATTGTTGCTATCTTAGCTTGATCCATGTGCATCATTGTCCCATTGATGATGAAGCCCAGGTACTTGATCTCTGTCAGGTTGAACTTGGTTTTTGTCACGACTTCGTCCTGCCTAAGTCAGAATCAAACACGGGCTCTCACTTTATGGTCACATCTACTATCCCACGGAACGGACCTCAGGATTACTTCGGACTATTGTCGGTTTTACCTCAGACTCTTTCTAATCATGTGTCTCCCTTAGTCAGCCTTCTTTCCTTCTCTTCTCTCGCTTAGGAGGTCACCTGTCACTGCCCCGCGCTTCCACCCACGTGTTCTCCCACACCGCCACGCAGTGTACTCGTGTAAGCTTTGTAATCCTCCACTCATGTATCTCTATATATACTGGTAGGCGTAGAGGACTTATTCCTCATGCAACGTCTTGTACATTCCCTCTACTGTACTCCTCTCTACCTACCTCCTCCACCTCTTAGACATTGAGCTCCTAGTGCTCCTTGTCGTCTCTTATCCATCTTCATTGTCCTTCCCATCGAGCTTCTAGCGCTCACCATCACCAACGCCCTATCGAGTGTCGTCCAGTGGTATCTCTCAGCCTACTCATGACAGTTTTCAAGTGGTCCACCCATATGTTATTCTCCTTCAACCTTCTTAATACCTCCATCACAATGTTGTTGTGCTCTTCCTGAGTCTTAGCAAATATTGGGATATCATCGAGGTAGATGACCACTCTATGGTCTAGCATGTCCCTGAAGACATCATTCATGAATAGTTGGAAATTTGCTGGTGCATTGGTGAGTCTGAATGGCATTATGGTGTATTTGTAGTGCCCCTATCTTGTTCTGAATGTGGTTTTCCATTTGTCTCCTTCAGTTATCCTCACATTGCTGTATCTAGATTGTAGATTGATTTTGCTGAATATCTTCAATCCTTGGACACAATCCATGATTTCATTGGGGAGCAGTAGTGGGTAACTGTTTTTTACTGTCATCACATTGAGATCTCAGTAGTCCACACATAAGCAGAGACTTCCATATTTCTTCTTCATATACATCACAGGAGCTCTAGCTGGCGATTTGGAAGGTCTGATGTGTCCCTTTTGAAGGTTCTCATCAAGGTATTCACACAAGGCATCTAGTTTGGTAGGTGACATAGCATATATCTTCTTGAATGAAGGTGGCTTGCCTGGCAGGAGATCGATTCTGAGGTCATAGTCTCTACTCGGTGGTAAGACCTGTGATTCCTTCTTATCAAATATCTCTAGGAAGTGGTGGAACTGAGGGGGAATGGTTTCTACCAGTTCTTTCTTTAGTTTGGACTTCTCATCCACTTCTGCAATTCTTGCTGTGTGGGACTGTCCTGCTGCAATCTCGAGGGGATTAGGCTTGTGCAGCAAGAATGCACCAAAGTCAATAGCATCTGTGGCATGTTTCTTCCATGCATTCTCCATGATGAAGGTGATGTTCAAGGGATTGTTTCTCAAAGGGGCTGGATTGCTAACAAGTGTTTCCAATGTGCTTTGTATGTCCTTGTTCTTCTTTGGCATTTGTGGGGCTCTGGAGTCCACATTGTACACATCTATGTAGGTAGGCAGACAATGTTGCAAGCAGTGTCTTGACTTGAACACTATCCGGTCTGCTGCTTCCCTCAACCACTCGACTTCAGGTTGATGCTGACAAATCCAAGTTAGTCTGATAACTACATTGTATCATCCTATGTCTGCCACATGGAATTTTTGTATATGTTCATAGTTTTCGATCTTCATTCTATGTTTCGCAGCTTGGTTGATTCACCCTTGTTGTATGGGGTCTCCATTGATCATGTATGCAGGTCTTGTGGGAATTTTGTATGTGGGGATCTGGTGATCAAGGATGAGGTGTTTGTTGATAAATACAGTTGAGGCTCCTGGGTCTTATAGAGCTAGGACAGGGATCACATTTTGACTGAACTTTAATGTGGCTTCAATCTCTAATAGCGCTTCTGGGTCTTTTCTGACAACAGGGGGTGTATTGCTATCAACAAGGGCATTTGCCATGATAGCAGTAGTAAGGGGGGGTGGTACATGTTGAAAAGGCTCAGGCAACATAGATGACAGAGGAGCATAAAAGTTCGTCGAGCATACTGGGACTGATGGTGATGTGATGCCGCACCTCAGTCCCAACCGTTTCCCTGACACCTCGCACCAGCTTCCTGCCCATTCTCCTGGGTGTCCACTGCTGCTGCAAACACCCTGTCTGCCTGTTCCTCAGCCACATTCATCTCCACAGCTCTTCCGTCATCTCGATCTAGCTCTCTAGGTGCTGCAGGTCTGTTGAGCCCTGCATTGACGTTCAAGGGAGCTGCCCTGCAGTCCCTGGCAAAATGCCCCATCTGTCCACATCTCAAACACACCCCTGCCTGCCTCCTGCACTGTTTTTCAGCCTCCATAAGGCATTGGCATCCACCCTGGTCAATCTTCATTGTGTTGGGATCATAGGGGGCGCCTAGATGTCCTTACTGCCCAGGTTGATGCTGTTGTTGTTGTTGGTGCTGTTGGCCACCCTGAGCTCGATCTGTGGTGACCTCTGGTTGCAACAGTGGTAGATAATATCAAGAGTGTGGGATACAAAGATTTGTGAATGTGCAGGTCACAATGTCAAGGGTTTAGGGTCTAATTGTCAGGTGTATGAGGGACAGGGGACAGGGTGTGCAGACAGCACACAATGAGTTTGGAAGAGAGAAGAGAACTCTTATTTCCAGAGGGGAGAACAAGATGCAAAGTGAGGAACAAACCTCCTCACTTCCTAACTACTTATACTAAAACTACTACAAGGCAGTGTTCGATTACAAAGAGAGAATATTAGAGAACAATGGGGAACATTCCAGTGAAGCAATGCAATCATTGAGTCAGTTGCACAGCAACAGTAATCAGAACCTAGAACAATCCCTGGGAACAGAGATGTGACAATAATGAAAGAGATTATAAGAACAGAGAAGTGATAATAAAGGAAGAGACCATAGGAATGGAGAGGTGGTGATAAAGGATGAGACTGTGGGAGAATAGAGTTTAATAATGTACTTAGCAATAACTGTCTTGACAGCAGTCATGACACGATCTCAGATGACTTGTTGGAGGTAGTTGTTTTGTGGGCGTTGCTATTGTTGTGCTGGGAACAGGTTTTGTGGTTGTTGAGGCACTGATGGGTGTGAGTTCTGACAACATTCCTCAGCATGCACTTCAAAGAGTCGTGTCACGAAGGGATAACTGAGGAGACCGCTGGATGACTTCGAGCACTAGGAGCTCGCTGAGGAAGACAATGAAGATGTATAAAGAGGCGCTGAGGAGCACTAGGAGCTCAACAGTGTGTAGTGGAGGAAGAGTAGAGAGGAGTGCAGTAGAGGAGTGGATACAAGACGTTGCGTGAGGATTAAGTCCTCTACGCCTACCGGTATATATAGGAGTACATGAGTGGAGGATTACAAAGCTGACACGAGTACACTACGTGGCGGTGTGGGAGAACACGTTGGTAGAAGTGCGGGGTAGTGACAGGTGACCTCCTAGCCGAGAGAAGAGAAGATTAGATAATAAGAGAATGCTGACCAAGTGAGACACATGATTAGAACGAGTCCGAGATAAAGCTGAGATAAGTCCGATATAGTTCCGAAGTCCGTTCCATGGGAAAGTAGATGTGACCATAGAATGAGATCCCATGTTGGAGTTGTACTTGGGCAGGACGTAGTCGTGACAAGTCGGTTGTTGATCATGACCACTTCTTCCTGGATGTCCATTAGTGTCACCCCCCATCCTATGGCTGCTCCAACTTATACTGTGAGATCAATGCCTCCTGGTTCCAGGTGGTGTAATGTGTGTGCTTACTAAATTCCACAGTATACATGGCAGCTGATCCTGATTGCTTCAGGTTTTGCAGTGCCATTTCCACTTTGCCACCCAATCCAGGTTGCTGAATGCATGTTTGAAGGAGTTTTTGAATTGACTCCAGGTGGTGATGGTGGGGGGGGGGGTTCATGTGGCGTCTTTGATAATGATCAGTGCCCACTTCTGCACTTCTTTGATCAAGTACCCCATGACCCAGTTGATGAGGGCTCGGTTGTTAGCAAACTGCTGGGACGACAGCACCATATATTGTTCGCAGGCTGAGATGAGTTCATAGCAATGATCACCTGGTTTTTTTTTGTCATACTTGTCAGGGACAGCCACTTTGGGATCGTGCAGCAGGTGGTGTGTTACTTGTTGAGTTGTGATCAATGGCCCATGAGGGGTAGGGTTAGCAGTGAGGATGTGCTGAGTATGTGTAGTGGGGATTGGAAGTTGTTGGGCTGCTGGTGCTGGCCCTGTCATATTGTTTATGTTGGTGGTTAGGGTTTGGAGCTGAGTAGCGAGTGCTACTATCTGTGTAAGCAGCAGATTATATGGGTTTTGTTGTTGAGTCACCATTGCTGGTGGTGGTTCTGAGGGGGTCGGTGATGATGACCAAGGGGAATGGTAAGGAGATAGTGAGTGGACAGTGTGAGTTTCTTCATCTGACAAATGCTCTGAAGGAGCCTGAAAGCGATGGGGGTGTTGGGTTTAGGGAGGTGTGTTGATTTCAATCCCACCTGGCTAGGTGGTTGAGGGTGGTGTGTGCAAAATGGATCTTTGTTTGTACTCCTAACTTGACGTAGAGGAAGGCTGGTTAAATATTTCTATCGATGTGAATGAGTTGGGCAAGTTGTTGTCATTTCAGAAAGTAGGGGATCACTACTTTTGGGTATGGGTGGCATTCCTATATGGCCCAGCTACTGGGTAGGGCTCTCTTGACTCTTTCTAAGTCCTTATGTTTGATGCTAAATGCAATGACCTGGTTGGTGTATTGTACCAGGTTGCTTATATTAGGAGTGTATAGGTTGGGGTTTTCTTGGTTTTAAAGGTTGTAGTGTAAAACTGGCATAAGGTGTTATGGAGCAGTTTTAGGATGCAACATAATGTCATGATGTGAGCTGAGGGAACTGCTAGACAATGCTGGTGAGCACTAGAAGCTTGATGAAGAGGACAAGGAAAATGTATAAGAGACAACGAGGAGCACTAGGAGCTCAACATTGATGAGTGGAGAGGATGGAGGAGGTTATAAGAGAAGAGAGAATACAAGATGTTGTGTGAGGAATAAGTCCTCAACACCTACTAGTATATATACATTTACAGGAGTGGAGGATTACAAATGTTACACAAGTGCACTGCATGGCAGTGTGGGAGAAGTGTGGGGTAGAAGCGTGGGGCAGTGACAGGTGACCTCCTAAGCAAGATAAGAGAAGAACATTAAGTGAGAGAAGGCTTACAGAGAGAGGCACATGATTAGAAGAATGTCTGAGGTAAAACTGAGGATGTTCCATGGTCCATGTTCATGGGAGAGTAGAATGTGATCATACCAGGAGAGCCCATGTTGGGTTAGACTTAGTGCAGGATGTAGTTGTGACATATTATTACCTCACAAATTCCTTGTGCCTTGCCTTGCTCTCTTGTCCCTGATCTACAGTTCTTGCCCTAGTTCTGCATCTATCCTTATTCCGATAAGGTCACTCTCACAATTTTGATTGGATCTCAAAAACCAATTCATCTGTTCCACTTTAAACCTGTTACAATCTTGATCTCATTTCAATGAACCATATTATGAGTATGACTGAGGACCACTAGATAACTGATAGGGAGAGCACTAGGAGCTCAAGGGATAAGGACAATGAAGTGTATAGAGACTACAAGGAGCTCTAGGAGCTCAGTGTAGGTGAGTGGAGAAGAGAGAGAGAGGAGTATGAGGGAAGAGGGAATACAAGACATTGTGTGAGAAGTAAGTCCTCAATGCCTACCAGTATATATAAGTTACAGGAGTGGAGGATTACAAACATGATACAAGTATACTGCATGGTAGTGTGGGAGAACACACGGGGTAGAAGTGTGGGGCAGTGACAGGTGACCTCATAAGTGAGAGAAGAGAAGAATGCTAAGCAAGGGAAGGCTTATGAAGAGAGACACATGATTAGAAAAAGTCTGGAGTAAATCTGAGAATAGTCCAAGGTCTGTGTCCATGAGATGGTAGAGTGTGACCATAAAGGGAGAGCCCATGTTGAGTTGGACTTAGTGCAGGACAAACTCATAACAGTTGCCCCCTCTAAGGTTGTTAAGCACAATTGCTGGTTTGAGTGCAAGATGACCTTTTAGGGTGTGGTTAGTCTGGGTTTGATTCATGGAATTTGTTCATGATGTTTTGGGCATTACTCATGTCTTCAATGTAATTCCATGAGTTTTCTGATCTGTCATACCCTTTCTAATGAATAAGGTATTGGAAACAGGTGCAACTCCATCTTGAGTCCAGGATCCATTTGACTTCATACTCTTCTTCACTGTGTTTGTTTTGAATGAGGGGTGGTCACTTATCATGATGTGGACTAAGGAACTGTGTAAGATCAGTTCTTCCTATACTGATCTAAAGGTTGACTAAGGTGTCGCCTAGGGGTACTCACTGCTTGAGAACTGGCATAGGACTTAATGACTATGGGCTAAGAGCTGGCTTGGAGGTTTGAAGAACTTGTATACAAGATAATTGCAATAGGGAGCCTCCTACTCAGAGTCCCCTCCTATTTATGCATGAATATCTACCAATGACATCATGCTATAATCATGGCTTCACAGGAGGTGGTTTGTGGAGCAAGTGGTGCTCAGCTAACTCTTCTGGTGGAGCCATGCTTCTAAATGACTGAAATGCTGACTGATTCCTTCTGGAATATTCTATGAATGATTAGCTCCACTCCTGATGTCATAAGTTGAACCCAAGCCTATAATGACATCATGAAATATCTTCCTTTAGAGAGGAGTAATCGCAGTGCTTTCCTAACTGTGGGAATATCTATTGTTTGAGTGCTAAACTGAGTGCTAAAGTAAACTGTCTTACCTTTGCTGTGCAGATACCTTCCTTCTGTGGGAATGTCTATTGTTCGAATGCTATGCTGGGCGAAACTGGGCACTAAGGCAAACTACCTGACAAACTGCTGGACGACTATAGGAAGAGCACTTATATCACAACTACGTCACACTCTAAGTCCAATTGAACACAGGTTCCTCTACATGGTCACAATCTACTACTCCACAGGATGGGCCTTGGCATATTCTCAGACTTACATCAGACTATCTTCTTATCATGTGTCCCCCTTTACCAGCCTTCTCTTGCTTAACTTACTTCTCTTCTCTTGCCTAGGAGGTCACCTGTCACTGCCCTGTGCTTCGACTCCACATGTTCTCCCACACCACTGTGCAGTGTACTTGTGTCACATTTATAATCCTCCACTCATGTAACCTATATATACTGGTAGGTGTAGATGTCACGAGCAGGCTGATAGAACCACTGGATGATAACAACAAGCACTAGGAGTTTAATGGAGAGGACAAGGAAGATGTATAGATAGCAAGGAGCACTAGGAGCTCAACACTAGGGGAAGGATAGAGGTAGAGAGGAGAGGGCACAATGGAGAAGGGAAATACAAGACATTGCATGAGGAATAAGTCCTCTGTGCCTACTAGTATATATAGAGTATAGGAGTGGAGGATTACAAAGATGATATGAGTACACTGCATGGCAGTGTGGGAGAACATGTGGAGTAGAAGTGCAGGGCAGTGACAGGTGACCCCCTAAGCAAAAGAAGAGAAGAACATTAAGCAAGAGAAGGCTTACAAAGTGAAACACATGTGTCAGGTAGTTTGCCTTAGTGCCCAGTTTTGCCCAGTTTTGCCCAGCATAGCATTCAAACAATAGACATTCCCACAGAAGGAAGGTATTTGCCTGGCAAAGGTAAAACAGTTTACTTTAGCACTCAGTTTGGCACTCAAACAATAGATATTCCCACAGTTGGGAAAGCACTGCAATTACCCCTCTCTGAAGGAAGATAATTCATGATATCATTATAGGCTTGGGTCCAACTTATGACATCAGGAGTGGAGCTAATCATTCATAGAATATTCCAGAAGGAACCAGTCAGCATTTCAGTCATTTAGAAGCATGGTTCTACCAGAAGAGTTATCTGAGCACCACTTGCTCCACAAACCACCTCCTGTGAAGCCATGATCATAGCATAACATCATTAGTAAATATTCATGTATAAATAGGAGGGGACTCTCAGTAGGAGGCTCCCCATCACAATCACTTGGTATAATAGTTCTTCAAACCATGCAGAGCCAGTTCTTAGCAAGAGAGTACCCCTAGGCATCACCTTAGTGAAAACTTAGATTAGTCCCTGAAGAACTAATCTTACAACATGATTAGAAGATTGTCTAAAGTAAACCAAATATAGTCTGAGGTCTGTGTCCATGGGAGAGTAGAATGTGACTATATAGTGAGAGCCCATGTTGGATTGGACTTAGTGCAGGACATAGTTGTGACATATCTCCTCCTCTCTCTTAAGCCTCCTACACCTCTCCACTTGCCATTGTTGAGCTCCTAGTGCTCCTCATTGTCTTTTACACATTACATTATCATTCCCCCTCAAGCTCCCAGTGCTCAACTCTCTTTGCCTTAACAATTATCCGGCAGCCCTCAGCTCTACTTGTGACAACCTTGTTGTTTGCCCTATTGTAAAATTGTTCTTATTGTTGTTGTCTGCACTATTGTAACTCACCTCAATCTCTATATTCCCATCTGTCTTATAGCAGGCTGTTCCCTCTTGGGAACAGCATCCAATCAACCTTATCACTACCTCACAAATTCCTTGTGCCTTGCCTTGCTCTCATCTCTAGTCCCCAGTCCTTGCCCTAGTTCTGCATCCATCCTTATTCCCATGAGGTCACTCTCACATAACAGGACAGGAAAAAAGAGGTGAAATAAGGAACATATCTCCTCACTTCCTAACTACTTATACTAATTTACTAAGAGGCTGTGTTTGCTGACACATACAAGGA